>SNQJ01S0222903.1:7340-22187 GCA_010110895.2 Picea sitchensis
ACATACATCCTTGGATTGGGATTTGTGAGAAGCAGGGTTGATCACTGTGTATATTCCAAGCAGGTTGGTAATCACTTCATTTATGTAGTGTTGTATGTTGATGACATGTTATTGGTAGGAAATAAAATGGATGTTATCAAGGAGGTGAAATCGCAGCTATCCTCCAAATTTGACATGAAGAATCTCGGTGCTGCTAACTTCATTCTGGGAATGGAGATTAAAAGAGATCATGCAAACAAGAAACTCTGGTTGAATCAGAGAAAATATGTTGAGACGCTATTGCAGAGGTTTAATATGCATGGAAGTAAACCGGTCAAGGTTCCTATTCCTATAGGTGTAAAGTTATCTGCAAATCAGTGTCCCAAGACACAGGAAGAAGAAGAGGACATGTCCCATGTTCTGTATGCTAGTGCAATTGGCAGTTTGATGTATGCAATGGTTTGTACTAAACCGGACATTGCACATGCAGTGGGAGTTTTGAGCAGGTATATGTCAAAACCAGGGAAGGAGCATTGGACAACAGTAAAGAGGGTCTTCAGGTATTTGCGTGGCACTGCCAATTATGGATTGTGCTACCAAGGAAGAACAGGATTGGACAGAGTGGTGGACATACATGGCTTTGTTGATGCAGACTGGGTTGGAGATATGGATCGCAGAAGATCTACAAGTGGGTATGTGTTTAACCTATTTGGAGGAGTAATCAGTTGGATGAGCAAAAGACAAGTTGTAGTAGCACTCTCAACTACAGAAGATGAATACATGGCAGCCACTCATGCAAGCAAGGAAGCAGTATGGTTACAGAGATTGTGTTCAAGTATTGGGTTTGTACAAAAAGCAGTGAGATTAGATTGTGACAGTCAGAGTGCAATCTTCCTGGCAAAGAACCCAGCTTATCATTCGAAGACAAAGCATATTGATGTTCAGTATCACTTTGTGAGAGACATGGTTGAAGAAAAGAAGGTGTTGCTAGAAAAGGTTGACACTTTGAAGAATGTTGCAGATTTATTGACAAAGTCTGTGAGCATAGAAAAGTTCTCTCGGTGTAGAGTAATAATGGGTATTGTTGCCCTGGATTGTTAACTATATAACCCTGTGGACCCCTGGATGCAAAGAAAACAACAAGTGGGAGAATGTTGGGTATATGTTATATCATTTGCATGTGTCGTGTGCGTTGGGCGCTTCCTAGGGGGGTCCCAGGGGGGCCAAGTATGGCCCCCCTTGGTTACGCGTAGTGTTCAGCACCGGGAGGTAGCCCGGGGTTCGGGGCAGCACCCTGGAAAAAAAAATTGGGGCGGTTTTTACTATTTTTAGCGGTTTTCTAAATTAATCACGGATTAAGGGATTAGGGTTTTGGTATCTACGGAATACCTAAAAACATTGTATATATTGTATGGTGAATGGTCAAATCCGATATAATGAATATAAGAAAGGTTTTCCCCGGTTGAGGGTTTCCGGTATAAATCTCTGTGTACTATGTGAATGAGCCATTGATTAATTTATGTTTTGCTTAAGAATCTATATGCATTGCTTTACTTCACAGATTTAAAACTTACAGTCCTCTCCTTTTTCACGATTTTCTATCAAAAACTTTGTTTTTACCTCTTGGCTTGGAAGATTATTTTTCAATTTTTATTGCATTTTTAAATGATTTTTAATGTTTTTAAAGATTAGGATTCGATATGATAATCTTTTGTCACATCACTTGTCGTTTTGTTATTTGAATTTTCAAATTTTGCCAAGTCAGAAAAAGCGTTGTAGGAATAGCGCTATTCCCGCAGCGTCGGGAATAATCATGGTTTTGCATGCGCCACCCTGCCCAAATCGTGTCCTAACTGTTCAAATCGTGATTAGAGGATCTGCATGCCTCTCCACGATCTCTTCTCGAGTTGATACTGCAATTATAACCATTATATGCGAGGGATTGAGTTGTACCAGCCTGACCTGCATCAAATCAAACACGTTTTGATATCATTAATAGAACGATCACCATCTATTCTAATGTATCGGGTATTTTGTGCAGAGATCGAATTGGAAAAAGAAGAGATTTTTTAGTTTCTAGCAGTCCACAAGTTTTAAAATTCTCAGTATCAAACCTCGCAAATCTGTTTATAGAACTATATCAGCAGCATGGCACCGAAGAAGAGTGGACAGATTATTAGATTGGAACCATAGGGCATGAAATTACTTGAAGCATACCCCCAAATGGCGTAGTGTTTTAAAGATGCAAGTTGGTTTGAGTTTCTTACAACCTTCCAGGGACACGATGAACAGATCTCAATGATCTTCGTACAGAATTTTGATGCCTTTGAAGTTGTAATTGGGAAATTACTGATGATGGTGACTGAGCATTCAATTGCAAGAGCCTGTAAATTGTCAGTTGGTGGAGAAAGGTGGTGGAAGAAAGAGAATGTGATTATGGAATTCGTGAATCAGTTCTTAATCCCAGAAAAACAAAACCCTAACTGAAAAAAGGGAATTCCACATAGTTGGGTAAAGAAGGAATGGCATACTACTTTGATGATCATCCACAGGTATATCACGTGTGAGGGTAGGTTTTCACTGGTTTATATTTACCATATCAGACTGTTAATTCACATTAATGGGGATTATCCTCTCAATTTACTCTATTTCCTACTTAAGAGTTTATCTAAACTGTCCAAGAGGGTGTAGTCTCATCCTGCTACAGCTAAAGGCAGTCTTTTTCACCAAGGTTTAATAAATACATTGGTCATCTCCTCTTTAAACAGTCCAAAGATCTTGGGGTTGGCTAATCCAGTCTTTAGGAAATGATTCACAGCCAGCTAAATCCAAAAAGGCCAAAGGTAAGAAATCAGCTCAACAGAAACAGATTGGTACAGTCACTGAGTCACCAATTAAAGAAGGACCATCTACAGCTAGGGTAACACGGGCTAGCAAAAGGAAGATGCAAACTCAGCAAATATTTGGAGATGCTCCTGTAGGTAAAAGCCAGGAAGAAGCCTACACCTGTGCCTAAGTACCCTAGGAGAAACTCCACTAGGGTTGTCAATAAATTCAGGTTAAATTCTAAGGACATGTTTGATTCATCCATTAAAAAAAAGAATCTTATAATCATTGAGGATAATTCTGAAGATCCTAAAACAGGCATCAAGAAACAGGTAGAGACACCTTCTTTGCACAAGAATGAGAAAGAAACTAAAAACTTGGGGAAGACACAAGAAAAAGATAAACAAGTTGCTCAAATACTACAGGAGACCTGTGAAAAGAGAAACCACAAAATCAAATTAAATATATGAATCTGTGTTTAAAGGTACAGATGTAGTTTATGATGACAGAGATGATCTTTTTGCAGAACCAGAAAAGCTACACGAAATACTCTGTTTTTACCTGTTTTTGCAGAACCAGAAAAGAGAGGTTTCAGAACAGTTGGAGATGAATTCGTTGAAACCAAAAGAGGTTTTTGTTGGGAACATGTCCCTTCACAAAAACCTCTCTCGGTTTTTACACAGCTATCACAGTTTAAGAGATTCAGATATATCTTTGAGGCCTAGTTTTCAGAGATTTCACAATAAATTATTTCCTGTTTTAATCACTAATTTTGGGCAAGGTTGCAAAACAGGTGGAGATGATTTTTTGGAAAACAAAAGAGGTTTTTTTTGGGAACGAGGCCCTTCACAAAAACCTCTCTCGGTTTTTACACAGCTATCACATTTTAAGAAATTCAAATTTATCTTTGAGGCCTATTTTTCTGAGATTTCACAATACATAATTTCCTATTTTAGTCAGTAATTTTGGGAGAGGTTGCAGAACAGTTGGAGATGAATTTTTTGAAACCAAAAGAGGTTTTTGTTGGGAATGAGCCCGTTCACAAAAACCTCTCTCGGTTTTTACACAGCTATAACCGTTTGAGAGATACGAAGAAATTGTTGGACCCTATTTTTCAGAAATTTACCAGACTTATTTTCCTAAAAGATCTCATGGATAGCAGTTGACAAGCCACCTCATCAATTCGACTTGGAGAACAGATTTGATCTTCTCCTTGATTATTTGAAACAAGAAACTAAATATAGATGAGGAGGTTTTCAGATCCATTTCTTTTGGATATTGATAAATATGTATTCTTTTTATATAAACAGGGTAGAAGGAGAAGAAAAGGGGTGGGAGAAGTTGGGCATTCAAGGACCTTTTTGTAAAATCCACTGTAAGACAGTTTATATTCCATATTGATACTAAATGGCAAAGACGTGTTGATGGTCATATTTTCATTCATATCTTATTCTACTTATTTTCTTACTTGAAGTCATTTATTCTATTGCAATGCATTTGATTTCTTCATTTTAAGGAACACAGTGAAAATTTTGTTGTTTTTATTTATTATCAAGGTTGTCTTCAAGTACATGTTCTTGTTTCTCAATGATATTTTGAAATAAGAAATCTATATGGAGTTGACAAATTGAATACTCTCAATATTTTTTTCTTTATTTACCTTATTGTCTGATGTATTTATGTGTCTACCATTTACTAAGTCGGTGGGATGTTAACTTGTTGTTACATGTGAGTTATGTGTTTATTTTGTACCCTTGAACCAGCTTTCAACCATTTTCTAAAAACCTAATCAGAAAACCCTTAAAAATACCATTGCAATAACCTGATGATGCCCTAGCTTGCCCTCTCACAGTCAAGTGCAACTTTAAGGACTAACACCACCCATGGCACTCCCAAACCCTGATCACAAACTCGGGAGGGACTCTACCCACAAAATACCCTAAAAGGGTTCACTTCTTGAAAGCAACACAAACATTATCATACTCAGAAATAGAAATATCAAAGAGGATTTCCTCAGATTCAGGATTACCTTGTGATACACCTTGGGTACAAACTTCCCTAGAGCCTTTGGTGGTACCATCACTATGACAAGAGTCCCTGCTGCCAGCTCCGTCAATAACCGGATCAACATTTCCTCTATTGGGTGAAGGGGACACCATTTAAGGCTTCCCTTGGGCCTTGTGCCAAAGCCAGCAGCCAGCTCAAGCTAGATGGAAGGACAGGAGAAGCAGCAATTTGACACGAACAGGGCAATATAGATCAGTGGGTGCATTCAATCTCCCACTCAAACGCTAACTGTCTAATGATGTAGTTTTAAACAAAGATATGTTTATAAGATGCATTGACTTGCCAGAGTACTAAATGCTATTTCAATTAAATAATGGGTTAAAAAATAAATGCATAAAGCGGCATATAGCAGCATGCTGGAAGAATCTTCAGACACATGGATGTTTTGCAAGAAGAGGGCAGAGATAAGCTTGACTATGAAATCACTCAATATTTTGCATCCTTGACAAACATAAATTAATTATGAATTAGAAATGAAAGGAAATTTTATTAATGTCCCTAGTAGATTCTACAGCCAACGAGTGAAAAGATATAATAATAAAATAGAGACATTCATTTTCTTTCCTCTTGTAGCTCAACAAGCTACAAAACATTGCTTATGCTCTCAAACTGTTACTCTCTGAATTACAATAAATATAAACAATGTTATTAAAATATCATCTTAAGTTTGGGATTACCCCATGATCAGTTGTTAAAGGCTTTTCTCTTGCATAGAAGAGGTGCAAAGTTCAAATGCCTCTCCCCCAATGTTAAAGTGTGTATTGTACTGTGTTGGAGTTGGGGTTCACAGTTCCCCACAAATCAAACAAAAGCAACAGTAAATATAAAATCTGGATTCCAAATTAGAGATTCACTGGATGACAGGAACTAGGTGTATAGGGTTCCATGGGATGCTTCATCACGCAGCCGACCTGAAGTTCCAGTTTCAGTCCATCCATTCTCATCATATTTTCAGGGAACATAATCAGGAAGCAGACAGGGTCTCGAAGCAGGCTGCAAGCCTTGCAGCCGACCTACATCATCTCGGGATAGGGTTGAGGATGTCCTTCCTTCGAGAATGATTGCTATTTGAATTTTTGTAGAGGGCTGATTAAGCCTATTAGCTGCTTGTTTTCTGGGGGGTTTTCTTGAGTATCATGATGTTTGATGTATGATTTAGTACTTATGGGCTTCTTTGGGATTCTCCGGATGCCTTTTTTTAGCTTGATACTTGTAAATCTGTTATTTCGAGAAATGGAAAGAGTTATGGTTTTTTCTCCAAACAGTATATGTATATATAACCTAAAATTGAAATTGGGGATCCCGATGAAGTGGAGTTGAGTAGAGAAAGTATATATTATCTAAAATTGGACTTGGGATTGAAACAGGGGATCCCAGTGAAGTGGAGTTGAGTTGAGAAGTTTACTCACGGGGTAATGAATAGCCGAGGATGACCCCTGACCAGACTGTCCATCTCATCAAAGTTGTCAATGCCCGTTTGCCAAATGATATATCTGTTTTCATGCTCAGACAGCATCTGGGTGTACATCTCTAACACCGCAATGTTGATGGAATTTGCACCCAATGAACCCCCGAGAATAAGTAGCAGTTGGCTATTGGAAAGCTGTGAGCCCCTTGGAAAGAAATGCGATCGGGCAACCGCATTCGACATATATTTTCTCAATGCGGGGCGTATGGGATTGCCGCTGATGACGCACTTGTCTTTCGGGAAAAAATCAATCGATGAAGGAAACGCCACGAATACCATCGTTGCCAACATCCCCAGAATTTTGTTTGCGATGCCGGGGGACACATTCTGCTCTTGTATGGCTACAGGGATGCCCCTGATGAAAGCCATGAGGCAGATGGGAGCAGCTACATAGCCCCCCGTTCCCACCACCACATGAGGTCGCAATTCCCCCAGTATTCTCCAGCATTCCCACAAGCAATGCAGGAGTTTGAACGGCAACAACAAATTTGTTGGGGAGAGGATCGGGCGCTTCAGACCCACTGCTGGAATTGGGAGTATTTCATATCCCGCGGCCGGGACTGCCTTCCATTCCAATCTGCTCTTTGTGCCCACGAAGTGGATTTGTAAGTTGAAAGTGGGATTCATGATGGCCTTCATCTCATCCGCGATGGCAATGGCTGGATACACATGGCCTCCCGTTCCCCCCGCCCCGAACACCACTCCAAAGCTGCTTTCTTCTTCTGCTTCTGCTGATGCAATTGCTCTCACTCTCACTCTGCCCACTGACCTCGCCGCCTTGTTGCTCCACAACGCATGTCCATTCTTTAGAGATGGAGATAAAGCTACTGCTGGAGCTGAGCATAATGACATACTCATCATTTTCACTTACATGTTCAACCAATCTAACAGTGATCGCCTTGATAATTGCATCATATATATTATCAAATGCCTGCTCAGCTACCAGTCCCCTCACCCCGGCTTCAACATACCATTCTATGGATTATTTCCATGTCCATGTGAATGTCAATGTCATTGGGATTTCGCTCTCCTTCAGTAGTAATCCTTGTTGACAGACAAGTCAGTCGTCAACAGTTTTCAGAACGTATCTGGTGGCAGCTGGTGGCATGCAGTTGCTACCAGGCCAAAAAGGGAAGAGCACATAAAATGAGCGGGTTGTCCGTCCCATAACATTTTTAGGTTTATAGGCAACTAAACTAATGATTAACTTAAGTAGGAAATTTTACAACTWGCAAACACACATCGGAATTTATTCATACTTTTTTTTTTTCCACGAGAAATTAACTCGATTTATATTAGAGATATAAATCATTTACATCACTGTCCAAACTGGCACTAGCAGCCATTACATTTCGTCCCAGAAACCCAGCCGAAATTGAACTCAAGACCTCCTCCCAACATGGAGAAAGGTCTTTACCAACCGCGCTGTCTCACGGGACAATTTATTCATACTTATGGGAACCCGATTTATAACTTGGGCTACCTATGAAAAACTTTYACTGATTAACCGTCGGAAAACAAATCAGCTTATTATTAAAATATTATTAAAATTGTAAAATTATGGATCAAATTTTTGGACATGCAAATCGCAAATCACTTATAAAATAGAAATTTAGTGAAAAATTAAAAGTTTACAATTATAGATATTTGATTCCTCCCCRCATTTGATAAATCTAGAGTTTTAAAAATAAATCTCTACTATACTAAATTCTAGAATGTGACACAATTTTAATTTTAAGTGTGATTCTATACTAAATCCTAGATCGTTTCTTGAGACAATTAATTTTAAGTGTGATTTAAGAAGCTTAGGGGCTCCTCACCCTCTAACGATATAATCAAAGGGTTTTAAGTATCCCTCATCTTTCAAAACTATGATGGAAGGGTTTTGAAATCTTCCGATCCGTTTAAAATATTAAAATTCTATTAATTTAATAAATTTTAATATTAACAAAATGAAATTTTTAAGTAATATATTTATATTTAAAAATATTAAGTTACAAAATTATTTTAATTAAAATAAAACATTTTTACTATAATATTTTATTTTTAAGTAAATTTAGTATTAAAATAAAAAAATATAATAATTTTGAAAAAAAAATAATATTAAATTAAATATTAGATGAATCATCATAACATATCATTATCATTGAAAATATTATATTAAAATTATAATAATAATTTTATTTAATATTAACTTTAATATCATTATATTTTTATATAAAATATTATAACATAAATATTTTTTAATATAAATATTATATTTTAATTAAAATTTAACTACACATCAATTAATATGATATTATTATACTTTTATATAAAATATTATAACATAAATATTTTTTAATATAAATATTATATTTTAATTAAAATTTAACTATGATGTAAAACTTATTAGATATCATTATATATTTATGAAAAATATGATAACATAAATATTTTTTAATATAAATATTATATTTTAATTAAAATTTAACTACACGTCAATTTGATGTAAAAAAAAAATTCTTATGAAATACTTTTGATTATATTTTTTATTAAACTCTTATTTTTCACATGGATATGTAAAACCTTTTTTCTTATAAAATATTTTTAATTATATTTTTTTATTAAACTCTTATTTTTCACATGGATAAAAACTTTGGATTCATAAAAATATATTATTATTTTCCCATTTGACCAGACTCGTTAAAATACTTTGTATTCATAAAAATATCTTATTATTTTCCCATTTTAGACCCAACACGGTAATTTTGCACGATTTTAAGTCTTTTGACCTTGTGAAGATTCATTATTATTTTGTCTATTTTTGTTTTCTACATAAACTAATAGGGATATTTTTTTCCTTGTAATTTTAGGGAAGGGGTGTATGATTTTAAGGCTCCTTCTCTTAGTGTTTTACTTCTATTTGGATTTGTTTTAGTGGATGGATGCATGTATCATGCATAGCCTTGTTAATTATGTAAGGTTGGGATCTTTACTTTACAAAGTTATGTGTATTTATTTGAATAATGGTTAGAAGTTGTGTGGGTTGTATTGTTGTTAGTTTGTTGGAATAGTTTGAGTAGTTAAGTGTTATGAATTACAAGTAGGAAGTTATGGGGTTAAGTTTCTGGGTTAGTTGCTTCTGTAAATATTATTGCATTTACTTTGAAAGTCAACAACTGGAGCAAGTCCTCCATCATACCATTTATGATTATTGCTCAATCTGTATGAGTAAACCTTATTATTTTGTTCGCTAGAAGAAAATTGTAATAATGAGAGAATATATGAGAGGCCTTGGAAAAAGGGGATGTTGTGATAGAGAGGGAAGTGTCATCTTAATTTATGTGTGAAGACATAGGGGGTACCAACATAAGTAGGAATCTTGAAAGGTACCTTAGTTGGTATGATCAATGTGTAGTGAAAATGATTGCAATAATTGATAGAAATGAGTTTAACTTCTTACTTGAGGCATTGTCTAGTCTAAATGTTTTATAAAATGGTTTTTTTTCTAGGAATCAAGGAATATAAATATACACAAAATCGTTATTTTTTGTTGTTTAAAATCCATTATTGCATAAATGGATTCGGCATGCTGAAAACTCCAAGGGCACTCAGATTCTACAGAAATAATCACTCAAATTTCGGGATCTAACAATTTATCGTTGCATTTCGAGCAAACTTCCCCAAAAAATATAACCGGAAAAAAACCATTTGGTAGAACAATTAGACTATAGCCTTACTTAATAAGACAACGAAAAACATTTTTAGATAAATATTTCTATGGAAAAGATTGAGGTAAATGATCATGATAAAATATTTTGTTGCAATGAATGGGTAGATGGGAAAAAAAAATTGGTTAAAGATAATCATGTGATATGGTAAGATGTAATACTTCTCTGCGGTTTTGAATGGGAATAATACTTCTCTACCGTTTTGAAATTATATCTCTGCCGGTTTTGAAAGGGAATAATACTTATTTATTGTTTTAAAGGAGATATTTTATTTCTAACATTATATATATGTGGTTTTGAATGGGAATAATACTTCTTTTTGGTTTTTACATTTTTTTCCCAGAATAATCTTTGTAGTTTCTCTGGGTTTCTCCTGAACTTCTCTGTAGTTTTTGGAAATTATTGTGGTTGAGCAATTGGACATGTGAAATGAGGTAAGTCACTTCTTACTTTGATTCAATTTTAATTTAAAATATATTTATAATCTACTTAAAGAGATTTAAATATTTTTTATTTTAAGTTTCATAAGTAAAAGGTTGATTTGAGAGAAAATAATTAATATCATTATTATCAATTAAAAAAAAATCCATTTTTAAAGTCAATCCAAAATAATAATTGTTACATTTTTCTCTTCTTTTCAAAATGAGTACTCCACCACCTATTCCAAAAACTCAGCCTAAGAGGGGGGGCCAAAATCACCCTAGAGATCCTTTACTATTATATCGAATCAGTAGAAAAAAGGAGAGAAAAGAGAGATGCCACAATCCAAATAGAGTTAGAATCATTAGAAAAAATGAGTGAAGCAAGAGACATAAAACTCCAAATAGAGCTAGAGGCAATGATTGATAAAAAAATTAAAGATACCATTCAAACTCAAATAGAGAATAGATTCTTAGGGTTCAAGAGTGAATTGTAGACAATGAAGGATATGATTCAAGAAATGGAAAAACATAAACAATCAACCCAAGAAGGAGAGGTTGAAGAAAATCACAACTTGAGAGATAGGATTAAAGAGCTAGAAGAAAAACTAACCAACAATTTGACCCTCAGTAATATGGAAAACAAATTGGCCCAAACCCATCAAAGAGGAAATGAATAAGCTAATCGAAATGGACCATGAGTGTAACAAAAGAGCCTTGAACCTCATAATTTTGGGTATAAAAGAACAACAAGAGGAGGATACGCTAGCAATAGTAAAAGAAGAATTAAATAATAAATCACAAATTGATACAACTTACCTCATAGAAGCAAAGAGGCTAGGAAAAATAAATGATCACAAAGATAGGTTGATCTCTGTCAAAGTAAGTTGTAATGGCCATAAATAAAGCATACTTAGTGAATCTTCGAGCTTAAAAGGGTCAAGAATATTTATAAATGAAGACCTCATTCCCGAAGACCAAGTTGAATTAAGGAAGTTCAAAAGGTAAAAGAATCCAGGAAAGAAGGAAAATGGGTAATAATTAGAAATCGAAAAGCTATTGTTAGGGATAGAGACCAGAAGGATAAAAATAAATAGGAATTTGGGACACTCGGGATCCTTTTTTGGAACTGTCGTGGCTTTCCATGGCGCAAAGATCCTATGATAAGTTGGATCACGAGTGATATTGATATTATTTGTCTAGTTGAAACGTGGGAGCATGAGGAGTCTAAGGTCCCTAACATAGAAGGATTTGTCTTGTGGTCAGCATGGAACAAAAAATCCCACCATAGAGGGATGGGAGGCATAGCTTGTTATATTAGAAAGAGCATTTCTCCTCACATTCAACCTCATAAGATCGACCCTCTCAATCAGTACATTTGGATAGAAATTTTAGACACCAATGCTAAGAAGATGTATATAGCAATTTGCTATTTTGCACCTATTAATTCTACTTTTTATAAGAAAATCAATCTAGATAACAATTGTCCCTATAATAATTTAGAACAAGATATTTATAGTTTGAAAAATGAAGGTAATATCCTCCTGCTAGGAGACTTTAATGCTAGGACTGCAACTAAACAAGCCACTCTTTTAAGTATTGATTCCAACCATAATCCTTTATGGCTAGATGAGGACCTTGTTTTATCTAATAGCTACAAAAGAAGCTCTGATGACCTAATTGAGAATTTGTTTGGTATTGAGTTGGTCAAGCTCTCAAGACCTAATAATTTGCAATGGAGTAATGAAGTGGTCAAACTCCAACCAAATGACTTGTATTCATGGGCTAGATAGTAGTGTCGCAGATTATGTCATATCTGATATCCTTGTTTCCAACCAAATAGCAACTTTTGACCTTTTAAATGACCATGAGCCCGAATCTGATCATAAACCTTTAACCCTAACTCGAAACTTTTCCATGCACATGAGCACCATTGAAGATAATTATGATAATCAAAGGAATTTGTGCTTTGACAAAAGTAAGGTTGACATTTTCTTAAAGGATTTAAATAGTAAATTAAATCTCCTAACTTATAAGGACAATATTGAAGAACTCTATCATAATTTTACAACTACCCTTTCCACTTCTATTAACAAGTTTTCTTTTGAGGTGTCCTATAAAAAGAATAATAGAACGACCAACCCTTGGTATGATAAAGAATGTAAAATTTATAGGAAATCCATTAGGGATGCTTCTAATAAGTCCTTAAAATTGGATAAGATCAATACGTACAAATCCCTAATTAAAAGGGAAAAAAGGTATTATATCAATAAAAGGCAAGAGCAACTTTCACAACTATATAAGTTGGATCCTAAGAACTTCTGGAGCCAAATACTAAAAAAAATAATAGGATTCCCTTAAGGGACTGGAATTCCTACCTTAAAAGTCTTTACAAGTTCCCTAATGCCATGGACACCATTCCTATTGTCCCTACAAAGGAAGAAGTTTTTTCTTTAGATGACATAGAGTTCGGGGTTAAGCGGCTTGCAAATGGGAAAGATAAGGACATTGAAGGCTACCAAGCTGAAATTTTTAAAATCGGAGGGCCTATCCTTATCCCTCACATACACAAGCTCTTCAATTTAGCAGTTGAGCAAGGCTTCCCTAAACCCTGGATGCAAAGCCTCATTGTTCCTATTTTTAAAAATCGGGATAGAAACATTCCCTCTAATTATAGGACCATTATGATTAGGACCATTATAGGACCATTATGATTAGGCCGATTTTAGCCAAGCTTTATGGAATTATTTTGGAAAATAAGACTAGCCTTTGGCTAGAAAGTCACGATAAAAGAGCTAAAGGCGAGGTCGGGTTTAGGAGATACCATTCAACTGTGGACCATCTTGTTACCTTTAGGATCATTACATAGGAGTTCCACAATACTAAAACCAATCTTTTTTGTTGTTTTGTTGACTTTAGAAAAGCTTTTGACATGGTTCCTAGGAAAAACCTTTGGAATAGGTTGGAAGAGGTAAAACTGCCTCTCGAGTTGAGGGTTGTTGCAATAAGGATGTATGAGAACATTATTGCTAAGTTTAAAAACATTGAGGGTTGGTCAAAAGAGATTAACTGCAATATCATAGTCAAGCAAGGTTGTCCCTTGTCCCCTACCCTTTTTGGCATATACATTGACAAGTTAGAAGATTGCTTGGAAAAAGAAGGTTGTGTCAACCCTACTCTCACTGGTATAGTCATCAACCTTCTTCTCTATGCCGATGATATCGTTCTTATGGAAAGAAGTCCCCATGATCTCGAAAAACAACTAAGAATCCTCAAGGATTTTTGCTCCAATATGAGTATGACAGTCATACCCATAAGACTAAGATCATGATTATTAAATCCAATAAGATCCCTTATGATACCTTCATATATGACAACAACAACTTGGAGGAAGTGACTTCATACAAATATCTTCGAATTGATATTCACCACAAGCTCAATTAGAATTATAACATTGAGAAAAGGATTATTGGTGGATGGAAAGCTTATTATGGGCTTGAAAACAATTGTAAATCAGTTGATCTTTGGAGTTGGGATAAGAAGAAACTCCTCTTTGAGACTCTTGTTACATTTGTTATTCTTTATGGATGTAAAGTTTGGGGCTGTAGTATCTCTTGTGAATCCTGGAGAAAGATAGAGCAAATACAAAAGAATTTTATAACCTGTAATCTCAAAATTAAAGGAAATACGCCCTATCCCATCCTCCTCTTAGAAACAAGCCTCTCCCACATTGAGAGAATGGCTATGACTAGATACCTAATGTATAAGAATAAGTTAAACAACATGGAAGACAAGAGGCTTCCTAAAATTGCTTCAAAATTGAGTCATAACCACCATCGACTCAAGTGAGGATGGCATAAAGATGTCCGGTCTTGGCTAAACTATTGGGGAATCATGGAAGACACCATTTTGCAGAATAAAGATACTATTAAAAAAAATGTCAAATCGAAATTTAAGGAGAAAATGTGGTGTGATAAAGAGTTAAAGGAAAAAAGAAAATTAAGGTATTATAAGGATGTAATCAACTCTAATCTAGAAGATCAAAATTATCTATCTGTTTTGCCAAGTGTAGAGAAAAAAATAAGCATTGCTAAGATAAGAACAAATTCTCACGAGCTCCATAGTGAAACTGGGCGTTGGTCAATTTCTAAAACGCCATGGGATGAAAGAGTGTGTCACCTTTGTGACACTAAAAATGTTGAAGATGAAAAGCACTTTATCTTAGATTGTCCAGCCTATACCCATATTAGATCTCATTTTCAAAATATTTGTCACACTACCAACCTTCCTAACCTCTTAACTCAACAAAAGTATGGTGATCTTGGAAAGTTTCTCTTAATGTTTTTCGAGCACATAAACAAAATTCTAAAGAATC
>SNQJ01S0222904.1:0-14910 GCA_010110895.2 Picea sitchensis
AAATCACAAAGGAAGGAAGAATGAAACCCTACAAGAATACCCTCAACCTTATCGATCATTCTATCTTTGTTTTGGACCTTTTAGACTCTGATAAATTTATGTGGGTGCATCATCCATCCATTTTTCCCTTGAACCTTTTAAGTTGTTGCATGTGTATTTTGGGAATCAATGTTATTCAAGAAATGGGAATAACTTTGGACATATTGTCTACAATGCCAGACAATGTCCTTTGTCTCATCCTTTCCAAACACCCCTTTAGAGAGGTAGTCCAATCTTCCATCCTCTCTAAACGATGGAGATTCCTTTACAAATAAATTCCCAATATGGATCTCTCTCCCTATTTTATGACACCACAATATCTCCATCCTTCCACACTCGATCCCCTCTCCATGGAAACCTTGAAGAATATAATATCCAACATATTCCAGTCACATTTTTCATATGTAACGATCATTCGTCTCACCAACGACATCACAGGGTGGAGTCCCACTGTCACAAATTCAATGTCGTGGAAGTTTACCACCCAAAGCGTATTGAATTGGTTGGAGTTCCTTTCCAAGAAGAATGTCGAAGTGATCATTCTCAAAGATTACCTTCCAAGGGAAAGCTTGACCTCAGAGGCCCTTTTCTCCTGCACTCGTCTCACTACACTCCAACTCAACAAATATACTCTCAATCGTATTCCAACCCAATTAACTGTATTTAAACATCTCTTGTATTGCACCTTCACGTGCATGGAACCGACATATGACTCTTTAGACATCTTTATTTCAAAGTTCCCTCTTCTTTTGAAACTTCACTTACAGGATTGTGTTGACTTACGAGAACCCGTTATTTATGTTGATTTTCACTGAATCTACACATACTGTAATAAGGAAACCTTGTAAGTGTTTCTGAATGAACACTACCAACAACCATAAGGAGAAAGACAAAATCTAATCAATCTATCTCCATCGTAGGTGGCTTGCCTGGGATCTCTGTAGAGGAGTATGGCTTCTTCAGATCACTGTCCAGTGACTCCAACAAGCCTTCTCGATTATCGCTACCTTTAATGGCTCTCACTCATGGTAATCATGTCAATGTGATGAACAGAGACACTACTACAAACATAGTAGTAATTCAATCACTCATACTATCTACTCTCTTACTCTCATAGGTCCCATTTATTTTCCATTTCCCTGGGCCCTCCTGTGAGGGAGTCAAGACCAATCCTTCTCTCATACCATGTTGATTTTTCAAGAGAGATGATATTGTATATATATTATTATTTAATATGAAAAAGGATCACAACTGAAAGATAGATATCCATAGAACAACAAGATATATCCTCAGGGAAAACCTCAAGGGGGAGAAAACCCTGCAAAATTTCCTAAGTATAGATTCCTCCAACATGTACAATGTCATACAATGCTCTTTCACGAAATCAAGACCAAAGAGACTCGGAAACAAACCAAGAATAGCCTCTTAGATAAGTGTGTACTACTCTCTTGTACTTATATTCGATGAGTGATCAAAATGACTCGATATAACCTCTATTTATACTCTAAAATACCTAAAAGACATGAATTATCAATAAAACCTTTCACAATTACACTTAGGAATAACCAATACAATTACACTTAGGAATAACTTCCGAAATTACATAAAATCTCAACAAAAACGTCCAAGACGTCTTTCTCTCGAGTGAATTATTTCTATCTTGGATGGTTTTATCTTCACTTCAAATATGAAATTTCTGCATTAATTGATCATAAAAACAAATTTAGAAGTTTTGGATAGCCTTAATATTGTCCAAGTTCTAGAATATAATTGATTAATTCCAACTATACACATTTCACTATCAATTTATGATAAACAATCTAACTCTTTGTGCTCCAATGTTGCTTGAAATCAGTTCATGCTTAATTACCCTCTTTGAAGTTTATTTGTTGAGTGATAATTTCAAATATGAAGTTGTTTACGTTGCTTATCTTGCATATCAGATTTGTTACACACATCCACTAGCTCTTAACCCTCTTTCTAAATTGGATTGGTGGTTTATGCTATTGTTTGTAACTTGTTATCTTTCAATTATTTAATCACTTATTGGAATATCCTTGTGCATTTCATTTCATTTTTATTGTGGATTCATTAAAGTAAATCATAACCTTGCATGGTTATAATTCACTATAGAGGTTTACTTTTTGTAGATAGGGATACCCCATTGGCCTCTAGGAGATGGCTTAAATTGAAGGGGATATTGTATTGAGGTGACAATGGTGCAATTCCCATCTTGTTTCCCCAAGTTATCACCTATGGTCAGAATTCCCACTAGGGTCCTAGTTCAGGTAGTAACATTTTTGGCTCCATTTTTGGGGAGAAATTCCATTCCCCAGGTTGTTGTGTTTTTTCTTGTATGTATATCTTGGTGAGATTATTGTGAATTTTAATCTAAATTGTCTCATTTGGAAACTCCACCAAAATAAAACACAACAAAGAGGTAATCTACAATAAGAAATGCACAAGGCATGTTAGGAAAATAGGATCACGGAGCAATAAAGTAAAATAAAACAAATGCGAAAATAAAACACAGAAGATACACAATACAATAGATACATAGATATACATGGTTCACCTAGTGTGGGATATGTCCACTTGAGAAATTTCCAGGTCATTCCTTTATTATTATCCAACAAATTAAGGGATACAACCTACAACACAACTGTTGTAACTTCCTCTTCTTTCTCTTACAATATCCTCTTTTAGAATACAATATTCACGATGATCCATAGCCGCAATAAATTTCCCTCATAAAAGAGGGTTTCCTTCTAGGGAAAAAAACGCTAACATAAATTCTACCATGAGATCTGCAACCATATAATGAATGATCCAAATTTACTATGAAATTACAATATACATTTACAAGGCAACTTTTCCTTCGGGGGCCCGCTTGCCCCTGGACCCCGCAGAAGGGCAAGCCCCCTGGCACTCCCTCGCGTGGAGGAGTGTACATTCTTCCAAGGTGTAAATTCTTCATGGGGTATAAACATGGATGAAAACAAAGGCCTTTGAATCAATAAGATATCCAGGCTCCACAACCAACAATCTCCCACTTGGAGACTGATCTCAACAACTCCATCGTTGATGTATTTGTTGGACTATGATCCTTTTTAGACCTGGAAAATTTCTCATCTTCACCTTCATGCTTGAAGACCAACTAAAACTGAGCAGGAACTCAATTTCTCCCTGGTTATGCCCTTTGTTAACATGTCTACAGGATTCTGGCTAGTGTGTATCTTTTCCAACTTCAAATATCCATCTTCCAAAATGGGTCGTATGAAATGGTACCTCGGTTGTATATGATTAGTCTTCGAATGGAAGGCTGAGTTCTTTTCAAGATGAATGGCACTCTTGTTGTCATAGTACAACCTGCTATTCTCTTTCTTTTTTCCCAATTCCTCCATAAACCTATGTAACTAAATCATCTCTTTACTAGCCTCTGTAGCAACAACATACTCTGCCTCTGTTGTTGAAAGTGTAACAACCTTTTGCAGTTTCAAAATCCAACTTACTGTTGTTCCACCTATAGTAAAAACATACCTTGTGGTTCTCCTCCCGCTATCTTTATCACCTACCATATCTGAATTAACATATCCCTATAGAACAATGTTTGAACCTCCAAAACATAATGCATGAGTAGCAATACCTCTCAAATACATGAGAATCCACTTTAATTCCTCCCAATGTTCTTTACCTAGATTGTTCATATACATGTTCACAACTCCCACTGCATGTGCAATATTTGGTCTTGTGCACACCATCTCATACATCAAGTTGTCAACTGTTGATGAATAAGGGACCTTTGACATGTATTCTATCTCCTCCTGTGTCTTGGGATACATTTCCTTAGTTAATTTGAAATGGCTGGCCAAAGGTGTACTAACTGGTTTTTCATTTTGCATTCTAAACCTCTCCAACACCTTCTCTATGTACTCACCTTGAGACAATGCCAATTTGAGATTTTTCATGTTTCTTGTTATTCTCATGCCAAGGATTTTCTTTGCAGAACCAAAATCCTTCATCACAAATGAATTAACTAATTTCTTATTGAGCACATTTATATCCTACATATTAGACCTTGCAACAAGCATGTCATCTACATACAATAGCAAGATAATATAGCTTCCATTTTCTATCTTTTTAAAATAAGCACAGTGATTAGAATGACATATACTATAACCATGTTTTGTCATAAACCTGTCAAACTTCAAATACCACTGTCTTGGATCTTGATTTAGGCCATACAAGCTCTTCTTCAACTTGCATACCAAATTTTCCTTCCCTTTGACCTCATACCCCTGTGGCTACTGCATATAAATCTCTTCCTCCAAATCCCCATGGAGAAAAGTTTTTTTTACATCTAATTGTTCAAGATGTAAATATTCTACTGCCACAAGACTTAAAATAGTCCTAATTGAAGTCATTTTAAAAACAGGAGAAAATATTTCATCAAAATCTATACCTTTCTTTTGTGCAAACCCCTTTACAACAAGTCTAGCCTTGTACCGTTTTTTTCCTCCATCTTCTTCCTTCAACTTGTAAAACCATTTATTTTGTAATTCTCTTTTTCCTGCAGGAAACTGAACCAAATCCCAAGTATGGTTATTTATCAAGGAATCCATTTCCTCTTTCATTCCTTGCTCCCACTTATTTTTAGTGTCTACCTACATTTCCTCTTCATAACATTTTGGTTCACCATAATCAATCAATAATAAATAATACAATGAAGGAGAGTATCGTTCATGGGATCTACTTAACCTGGTAGATCCTATAAAAACACTTACATGAGCTTGAGGTACCTGTTTCTCCTCTTGTTGTATATTTTTGTTTTCTGGTACTTTTGGAATTTCTTTTTCAGTGATATCATCAAGCACTGTGTATTCTGGTTTTTCTTTTTCCTGTTTCTTTCCCTGCAACTGATCTTTGTACATGAAATTCTCATTGAATATGACATCTCTACTCCTAATGATTTTGTGATTTTCATAATCCCATAAGCGATAACCACAATCATTATCACTGTATCCAATAAAGGTACACTTCTTGTATTTTTCCTCAACCTTTGTTCTATTTTCGTTATCATTATGGACAAATGCTTCACAACCGAAAGTCTTCAAAAAATAATAGTTTGCCTTTTTACCTGTCCATGCTTCCTCTGGAATTATACCATCCAAATATCTTGAAGTTCCTCTGTTTATTAAGTAAACAACAATATCTATAGCATCTGCCCAGAAATGTAAGGGAAAATCAACATGCAATCTCATACTCCTTGCACGCTCCATGATTGTCCTGTTCATCCTTTCTGACACACCAATTTTTTGTGGTGTTCCTGGAACTGTCTTCTCTCTACGAATCCCATGGTATGAAAAATAATAATCAAACTCCTTGATGCAATATTTACCTCCATTTTCTGATTTGAGACACTTCAACCTTTTTCCCGTCTAATTCTCAACCAAAGCTTTCCATTTCTTAAAAGTATCAAAAGCATCATATTTTTTTCGAATGCAATAAACCCAAGTTTTTCTAGTTGCATTATCAATAAAAGTAACATAATAACAAGAGCCACCAAGAGATGATACCTGAGCTGGTCCCCATACATCTATATGCACAAGATCTAACCTTTCACTCTTCTTTTCTTTTCCGACTCTGAGAAATCTGGCTCTCTTCTGTTTTCCATAAGTTACACAATGCTCACAGAAATCCAAATCAATTTGTTTAACATATGGAAACAAATTTCTTTTGTGAAGTATCTGCATCCCCTTCTCACTCATGTGTCTAAACCTATGATTCCACGGTGATGTATCCACTCTTATAGAAGCTAAAGAGATAGAAGAGTCAGTATTATCACTACATAAATACAATGTACCTACCTTCTCTCCTTTTTCTATCACCAATGATGCTTTGGTGACCTTCCACACCATATCTGTAAATATGGATATAAAAACTTCACTTTCCATCTGCCCCATTGAAATTATATTTTTCCTTAGATATGGAACATGTCTTACCTCTTTCAAAAACCATTGGTTTCCATTGCTTTGCTTTATTTTTACCTTTTCCATTCCAAAAATTTTGCATGGTGCATCATCACTCAAATGAACTTGTCCAAAATCACCTTGAACATAATCTAGAAAATGTTTCCTACGGGGTGTGGCATGAAATGAAGCCCCTTAATCTATTACCCAAGACTCAGAAATATTATCTACATAAAGAATCAAAGCATCTTGTAACACATCCCCTGTTACATTTTCTTCCTGATTTTTCTCCTTTTGTCCATATCTTTGTTTCTTTGGAGCTCTCTAGTATTTCTTCAAATGTCCTTTCTTTCCACAATTCCAACACTCTATCTTTCCAAGTCTGGATTTGGATATGCCCTTCCTAGAATTCCCATAGTTCCCTAAGCCCTTTCCTCTATCCTTTTGTCTTCCCCTGCTCTCCATGTTTAATGCATTACTTGATGTCTCACCTGTGATTTTCCGTCGCATTTCCTCGCTAAGGATAACACCAATAAAATTATCAAATTTTAGAGTGTTTGAACCAGAGACAAAGTTACTTACTTCCATGGCCAAGCCACTCCATCTTTCTGGCAATGAGCACAATATTAGAAGAGCCCTAACCTCATCATCAAAGTCCACTTTTATAGAACTTAGTTGATTAGTAACCGTATTAAATTCATTTAAATGATCTGCAACAGACCCACCTTCTGACATATTCATATTAAATAATCTCTTCATTAGAAATACCTTATTGGACACCGAGGGTTTTTTTTATAGTTTAGCCAATGCGTCCATCAGTTCCTTCGTTGTCTTTTCTTTCAAAATATTGAAAGACACCGACGATGCGAGTCTCAACCGTATCGTTCCTAGTGCCTTTCTATCAAGAACCTCTCATTCCTCATCCTTTTATGGCCATCAACTTATTTTTTACTATGCCCAATGGTAGGAATAGATCCTTATGATATAAATAATCTTCCATCTGCATCTTCCATAACTGGTAGATTTGGCCGTTAAATTTCTTGACCCTAAACTTTCCATCTTCCACCATTACTCCTACTCGAACCAGGAACCCTATTTTCTTGTGAGTTACCTTTCGCTCTGATACTAGTTGTTAGAAAAATAGGATCGCAGAGAAATAAAATAAAACAAATGAGGAAATAAAACATAGAATATACACAATACAATAGAGACACAGATATATGTGGTTCAACCAGTGTGGGCTACATCCACCCGAGAAATTTCCAGGTCCTTCCTTTATTATTATCCTGCAAATGAAGGGATACAAACTACAACACACCCGCTGTAACTTCCTCTTATTTCTCTCACAATATCCTCTCTGATAATACAATATTCACAATGATCCATAGACGAAATAAATTTCCCTCGTAAAAAAATGTTTCCTTCTATGGAAAAAAACCCTAACATAACTTCTACCGTCAGATCTACAACCTTATAATGAACGGTCCATATTTACTATGAAATTTACAATATATGTTTCATAGTAAATCTGGACTGTTTATTATAAGTTCGCAGATCTGACGTTAGAAGTTATGTTAGGTTTTTTTTTCCCTAGAAGGAAACCTTCTTTTATGAGGGAAATGTATTGCGACTATGGATAATTGCAAATATTGTATTCTAAGAGAGGATATTGTGAGAGAAAGAAGAGGAAGTTACAACGGGTGTGTTGTAGGTTGTATCCCTTCATTTGTTGGATAATAATAAAGGAAGGACTGGGAAATTTCTCTGGTGGACGTAGCTCACACTGGGTGAACCACATATATATGTGTCTCTATTGTGTTGTGTATCTTTTGTGTTTTATTTCCAAATTTGTTTTATTTTATTGCTCTACGATCCTTTTTTTATAACAATTGGTATTAGATCTTTGGGGACTTAACCCTCGAACCCCCGTCGAGCGCCCTCTTTCCCCTGGACCTCGCAGGAGGGGCAAGCCCCCTTGCACTACCCCGCGTGGAGGAGTGTACATTATTTTGGGGTGTAAAGTCTTCATGAGGTATAAACATGGCTGAAAAAAAAGGCCTCTGAATCATGAAGATAACCAGGCTCCACAACCAACAAGACATACTTTGTCTTGTTCCTAAATGGATAAAATTGTTTATAGATGAAGAAAATATAATCTCAAGACAATAAAAGTTAATAATCATCTAGGACCTGAATATGTGAAAGATCTTATAAGAGTATTTGTTGATAATTCAATTGTCCTAAATCAAATGGTTGCTCCTTGGTTAACCGATTGTTATAAACCATTTGAATTCTCTAACATTGCAAGTCAATCTGATGATTTTCCTATCTCATTGGAAAAAATTCCTTTGTTTCATGGTTATAATTTTGTTGGTGCTAAAGAACATTGGGATGATTTAATGGATTTTGTTACAACTCATGGAATTCGTCATCTTGATGTGCTCTATAATTGATTTACTTTATCATTAAATAAAGATGCTAGAAATTGGTTTATTGGATTGCCTGGTAATAGTACTAACTCACTTGATGCATGCAAAAATGTTGTATTTGATAAATGGTTGGAAGGGAAAGATAGTAGGTTTATTTTAAATGATTTAACTAATATGAGGAGAAATGAAAATGGGACCATGGATGAAATTAATCTAAGATTTGATAAGATTGTCAAACACATCCCTCAAATCCATCAACCTGCCCCATCCATGACCCTGTTCTACTATTTTAACTCTTTCCGAGGTCAATTTAGTTTCTTCCTAAATGAGTCCAATCCAACCGATCTGATGGATGCCAATAAGAAATTCAAAATCCTTGATGATAGTCGGATGCTAGTAGGAAAAATTGATATCGTAACTCCTCTAAGAGCCAAGGAGGATCCTAAGCCAAGAACTATCCATATTTTCGAGCCAACACCTAATATTTTTACTACCATCCTCGAGGGATTTAAAAGGTTGGAAACAAACTTCTCACATACAACGAATGCTCCATAGAATGAGATTGTTTAGATGGAAATAAATCAACAACATAATAGGTATCCTCCTTGAAATGGGTATCGATTCCCTACTTCGAATCAAATACCTATCACAACATTGGAATTGACAATTATGGTCGACTAATAATTCCTTCCTTATTGCCAAGCTTCTGATGACTTCCATGAGGAAAATACTTGTGCCAGATATATGGTGAAGATCAAGGAAAATGCATAAGAATATGAGGGCTTCATGGATACTTGCAACAAAAATTTTCAAGGAATAAAGACATGATTTGTCCGAAGAGAACATACAATAAGTTAGGGACAAGTTTATTTATGCAAAAAGAAAAGATAAGATCTTTGGTAGGAGGCCCTCTAATGAAGAAATTGAAGGCATGGGGAAATAGTAGAAATTTTACCTACCAAAGAAAAAAGGTAAGCCATTCCTAGGGAGACCAACAAGGTCTTAATAATGATAATAAAACTATAGTGCCAAGTGTAAGAGCCGCTCAAAAAGAGCCTTCAACAAATGTTCCCCTTGAGATTAAGTTTGGATTTGACTAGCTGGGATGGAAATTTGAAAGTGCTTTTTCCTTTGGTTGAGTTAGCAAAGATCCCAACCATAAAAAAATAGTTGAAAAAGGTCCTTAACATTGAATAGGTTGATAAACAAAACCAATCCATAGATGAATGTGAATATTCACTTGTTATTCTCTAGTCCATGAACCAAGAAGGTTGAAGAAATGCAAGTCATCAACCTTTTCATATCTTTGCTAGTAAATGATTTTATATTGGATAATTGTATGTGTGATTCTAGTGCCTTGAAAAATGTAATGACCCTCTCAGTTATGAATTGGTTGGGGTTGAAAAATACTAGACCTTATATAAATATATGCACTATGGATTCCAAAGGGATCAAGGTTTGTGGTTTGATTAAGGAGATCCATGTTAGGTTAATGGCCTTCACAGAAATTTCATTGCTAATGGATGTGGTTGTTATGGATGTTTCAGATTACTAGGGAATGATTTTTTCTCATAAATGGGTTGTTGATTTGGGAGGCGGTATCCAGATGGACCTATATTATGCTACCATAACTACTTACGAAAACACCTATCTGACCTTGCATTGAGAACAAATGAGGAAATATCACATGGAGGACCGCCATGATCCTATTAATGGATTGGTTTTATATGAAGAGGATTTAGGATCTTACCAGTGTGATAGAAACCAAAGTAGTTCCCAAGGAAAATGTTAGCATCGCTTAGAAGATGAATTTTGATGGAGTTAAGTCTATAATAGGGGCCAGTGCAAGAATTGTTTTCAATTCCCCTAAAGGTGTTACTTCATGTTATGATTTTGATTTGGAATTTGAAGCAATGAACAATGTGGATGAATATCAATCCCTCTTTCTTGGATTAAACATGGCCAAATATATGGGGATTAAGATTTTAAATACTCAAGGTGATTTAGATTTGGTGATCCTACAAGTAAATAATGGATTTACATATAAGAATGAAATGTTAAAGAGATATAGAAATGAAATATGGGACACCATGGAGTTGTTTGATACTTTGTCTTTAGAAGCAGATCCTATAATTTTCATTAAGAAAGATAATGCTTTAGTAGTTTTCACTTGAACTCTCCAACCATGCAAATATTTATTGGAAGGTGCAAGGTTAGAAATAATATCTAGACCATTATTCCTCAAGAACTTTGAGCATTGGCAAGTTTTTGAAAGTGATTCCCATATCAAAAGGTTTATGAACAACTTGCAGGAGTTTTCCAAGAATGAGATTGACTGGAGAGAAGGAACAAACTATAAAGAGAAATTGATTGGAAAAAAAAATCCCATTGGCCTTGTTCCTTTGGAGAAGAGATTTGAAAGGAACAATATGTATAGTAAAAGGAAAGAAATGGTTAATCATGGTGAGCACATGGAAATCAACATTGGATCCCTAGAAAGTCCTAAGATTGTAAAAATTGGTAAAGGAACTTGAGTTGAAGAGAGGAGGAAAATTAAGAATATGATCAAAGAGTACAAAGATGTCTTCACCTAGTCATATGATTATTTGAAATATTAAAAGGGTGATATAATCCAACACACTATACCCTTGAAAGAAGATGACAAGAATTTCTGACAAAATTTAAGACAAATAAATCATACATTGGCTTCTCTCATCTAGAAAGAATTACAAAAGTTACTTGAAGCAAGGATCATTTCTCCTACAAGGCACTAAACTTGGGTATCCAACCTTGTAGTAGTAAGGAAGAACACATGTGATATTAGACTTTGTGTTGAATTTAGGAATATAAATGTGTTGTCTGAAAAGGATAACTATCCATTGCCAGACATGAAACATCTCTTAAAAAGAATCACAAGATCAACAATGATGTCATTTTTGGATGGATTTTCAAGATACAATCAAGTGTGGGTAAGCAAGTACGATCGACATAAGATTGCTTTTACCACACCTTGGGGAAATTTTGAATACTTAAGAATGCCTCTCGATTTGCTCAACACAGGTGCCACCTTTCAGAGAGCCATGGATTATGTTTAGATATCTCATGGGGAAGATAATTGAGATATACCGGGATGATTTCATTGTGTTTTCAAAATAAATAAGTTCTCACATTGGACATCTTAAGCAAGTGTTTGATCAATGTTTAATGAATGTAATATCATTCAATCCTAAGAAGTCAATATTTGGGGTCCTAGAAGGAAAGTTGTTGGGGCATATAGTTTCAAAGGATGGGGTAAAGGTTGACCTTGAAACAGTTAAATTTATTAAATAAATTCCTTTACCCTAGCACATAAAATCTATGTAGTCATTCTTTGACAAAATCAACTTTATTAGAATTTCCATCCCAAATTTTTGTTGATTATTGCAACGTCGTGTGAAATTATCCATGATACATTCTCCTATGTGACTGAGTTGAGTCGACCTGTGAGAGAGCCTAGTGTTGGGTATGCCCATGTGATGGGGTGCATCATTCTCCTCTATAATGATTTGAGTCGCCCCCCAGTGTTGGGTATGCCCATGTGATGGGTGTATCGTTCTCCTCTGTGTGAGAGTTGAGTCGATGTTGTCTCCTACCTGTGTACTCCTGTGGACTCAATTGAATCAGGATTGAGATGGTACTCCATATGATTCTCCTGTGGACTTAGTTGAGATAGAGATTTGTTGAGTATGATGTCCCTATGGCTGAGCACAGGTGGATGTATCCCTAGTGGCTGAGCACTAGTGGACGTGTGGATCCCTTGCTATATTGTCTAAGTGTAAGGTTTACTTGTATCCCTAATTATGATGTAAAGGGTACAATTCGGCCCCACCATATGTGAAAGATAATTAATGTCTATTGTAATAAATAATTATATTTTTGAGTTATTGAGGTCGGTCATGGTGTGCCAATAGACACACCTATTTTTGTGTCTAGTATTGTATAAATAAAGGTGATTTCCCCATTAAGGAAACACACACTTCACATGTAAACTCGAAATTTTAGAAACACTTATAAGGCTAAAGTGCACACCTCTCTTGGGTGCTAGTTTCAAGGTTGTAGATGCACCCTCTTGTGTGCATTAGGGTTTATGGTTGGGGGCTATTCTCTTGAGAATATAGCAAAGGATTGTTGGGTTTTCTTCCCTTGAGTATAAGGGTTTCCCGGGATATTTCTTGTGTTCTTGTGCATGGTAATTCTTCTTGTGATCTTGGTTATTGCAGCACTTGTGTATGGTGTAGCTGCATTTTTTTATGGTTCAAGTACATGATAAATGAAATAAACCTCATGCTTGATCCTAGCATAGTGAAAATTCAAAAATTTTGCTGAAATAACCAAGCCTATCTCCAAGCTGCTTAAGAAAGATGTGGAATTCAAATGGGATGAAAAAGACAAGTTTTCCTTCAAATAAATCAAATATTCTATTGTGAGATCCCCTATGCTAATAAGTCCATATTATTCAAAGGATTTCCAAATTTTTTCATTCACTTCCAAGGATACCATTGTAGGTGTTTTTCTTCGGAAAAATGATCAATGTGCAGAGAAACCCATAGCTTTCACGAGAAGGACTCTTAGAGATGTCAAATTAAGGTATGCTATCATGGAAAATAAAGCTTATGCCATAGTCAAGTCATTAAAGCATTGCAGAACATATGTGGGACATTCCAGGATAATTGCCTATGTTCCTCACTCAGCTGTAAAATATATTCTATCTCAACAACATTGCTTAGGAACTAGACGAAAATGGGTTGCCAAGGTTCAAGATTATGATCTAGAGATCAAACCCACAAATCTTATTAAAGGATATGGATTATCCCAGATGTTGGTCAAAGAAAATGAATAAGATCTTGAGATAAAATAATAACCTTACCTTATGATATCCACAATGATAGAATAATTAGAACAATGTGATTGGCATGCTAACATAATCTACTATTTGAAGAATATAACAATCCCCAATCACTTGAAAAATCACAAGAAAAAGGGTCTTAGGTAAGGCCCTCTAAATTTTATTTTATCAATCAATTGGTTGGAAAAATATCAAGGGATTAATTCTCATATGTGTAGACCCTAGAGAATATAGGAACTTGATGAATGAGTTCCATAAGGGGATATGTGGTGGAAATCACACGATAAGAACCACCACCCACAATATTTTGAGAGGTGGATATTATTGGTCGACCATATTTTTGAATGCCCATAAGTTTATAAGTTTGTTTCAACCTTATCAACTCCTCATAGGAAATCAAATGTTGTTGGATCTCCCTTTGTAACTTGTTTGAGTAGAAGCACCCTTTCAACAATGAGGCCTTGATTTCATAGGAAAATTTAAAGATAATTCCAACAATGGGAATAAATGGATTCTTATGGCCATGGGGTATTTCACCAAATGGGTGGAATATATACCAACTAAGAGGTCTAGAGACAAGGTTGTAATGGATTTCCTTAAAGAAAGAATCATCACTCATATTGGAGTGCCAATAAATATTATGACTGACCATGCCAAATATTTCAATTCTTTAGAGTTCTCAACCTTATATTTCAAGTATGACATTGTCCTATCCCACTCCTCCAACTACTACCTGCAAGGAAATGGTCTTGTTGAATCAAGTAATAATAATTTTATGACCATCATCAAGAAGACTGTGGGGGATAATAAGAAAATTTTGGATAGAAAGAACAAATATGCTCTATGAGCCGATAGAATCACCAAGAAATAATACAATGGAAAAATACCATTTGACTTTGTCTACATGATGGAAGTAACTTTTCCAATTCATTTGAAGATCTCAGTCTACCAAACTCTCTGGCAGTTTCTATTTGAACAAGATGTAATGCAAATCAAAATCAACTAGTGAATCAAGCTTGATGAGAATCAAAGATGTGCTTTTGATCATTTAGTAGAGATACATGAAAATATAAAATGAAATTCGACAAGAGGGCTCACTCTATAAATTTCCAGAAAGGTGACCTATTCATCATGTGGAACAAAAGGATTGATAAAGAAGGTAAGCATGGTAAGTTCGAAATCCTTTGGTTGGGTCCTTCTTTAATTTATGATATTGCAAGTAATAATTCCTTTTATATTCTCCGATTGGATGGTGAAATATTTCCTTTTCATGTGAATGGGAAAGTTTTGAAGATGTTCTATCAAGGTAATATCTGATGCCATGGGGCATCCTTGTAACACAATAATTTGCTTATCTTTGATTCCCTTGTGTGTTTCATTTACTTTATTGATTTGTACATTTTTTTTAGGATAGAGTATTATGATTCTTACATGTATGCATTTTCTCTAAGATGTGGTGCTACTAACATGTTCTTGAATTTTTCATTTATGCATGGATTTATTTCTCCCTTAAGGGACAAGGCACTTTTTTCGTCACCCTTCTCCTGAATTTGACATCCATCTGCTGAGAATATTTCAAGTCTATAGG
>SNQJ01S0222905.1:6951-21861 GCA_010110895.2 Picea sitchensis
AAATATATAAATTAAGAAATAAATAAAAAACAAAACTAAAACCCTTTTAACAAAAACTAATCCCCCCGCATTTTTGTATGCATATCCTCGATCCATACCCTAGGCGCATCTTGTACTGTGCACTCCATACCTCGCGTGAATAGAGTGTGCACGTGACCTCTGCAAGGAGAAAGGTTAGTCTATGAGGAGAGGGGAAAGGGTGGTCTTCAAGGAGAGCAGGAGAACGTGAGGGCACACGAGGGTTAGTTTGTGAGGAGAAAGGGGATCACACGAGGTCACATGAGGGCAAGTCTGCGAGGAGAAAGGGGAGCACATGAGGGAGAGTCTGCGAGGATAAAGGGGAGCACACGAGGGCACATGCGAGGGAGACAAGAATTGTGAGTACCCTAAATGTTATATGCCGTCTTCACAATGGGTTATTGATCTCCACATCCTCAAACATCAATAGTAGTGCTTGGAAACGACCATGGAAACTATCTCCACATAATAAAACCCTTTGTATTCAAGACAAGTGTCTATAGAATAAGGGAGAAGGTTCTTTTTTTTTTCCTTATGTTTTTCACAAAGTAACTGTATAACACAATCACCCATATTCTCTTCTTCATTTGAATCTGTGTCATAAATAGCCGGGGCATTAAAAAACAAAACATAGGATCTAGGATTGATTTGTTCAAGGAGCTTGGATTATTGGTGGAAGTTTGTGTGAATTATTTATTTTTCAACTTGAGAATGGGAAAATATGTTTCTTTATCATGTAGGATAGTAGGACTTACCTCATCATAGAATTTCAAACATGTATTATACTGTTCATTCCAAACGTCTTAATTTGCATTTTCTTTGAAATTTGGAATCCATACCTAATATTTGGCAAAGATCAGTCATGTTGTAGGGATGGGGGTGCTTAAGGGATACCCACATGCATCCTTACCTACATCAATGTTGGAGGTAGAATCCAAGCACTAATCTATCTTTAAATTTGTAAATCATGCTTCAATGATGCCTTCATCATCTTCAAGATGAGAGTTGGGAGTTTGTTCAATAGGGTTTTGTGCAACATATACTTCCTTGAGTCTTTCAACAATGGGAATACATTTCTCATGATAATTAGGGATCCATTTCCTACAAAATGCCTCAAAAAATATTGCAAAATATAACACTTCTCCTCTACCAAGATGTCCAAACCATCTCTTACCTTGCTTTTCATAGTAAATACAAAAACAATTCATCATAACATATTCATGAATGATTCCCATGCTCAAATTGAATTATATGAAAGATAAAATATGTAGTATGATTGAATCATCATGTCCATGAAAATTTGGAATTGATCTTGCATATATACTTGGGTTTTTATGAGGGAATCTTGAGACATTTAAGAAATCAAAAGGAGCATGCCAATCGACCAACCGTGCAAGCAATCCCATTTGTCTTTACTTCTAGGTCTTCAATACAAGGCTGAAAATAAAATATGAAATTAACAATGATCAAACCTCATATCAATACCAAAGGTGGAGTCATGAAGATGGTATTTTCTTCAAAGAGCCTTCAAAATTATTGGATGTGCTCACCTTTACACCCAACAACATCTTCAAAATTTGTAAGGAACAAGAACTTTGTCCCTTCATGGTTGGAGAAGGAGATATGCAATACAACACTCTCACTATGGTGTCATGAAGCATAATATTAAAATTTCTAGGTGAATGGAATTTATCCCCAACAATGACGCCAAAAATGTTACCTCCCAAATTCTACTTAAGGATAAAATCCCTAATCCACAAGGCACAATTGAAGGGGAAACTATTAGGACGGTCATCATTGTCACCTAATAAACTTATCCTCTTCAATTTAGGTTGGATCTCCTCTATATCCAGGGAGGTATTCCTACTAGGATTACTAAAGCTAAGCAATGAGGCACACAGTGAAGGAGTAGCTTTAGTAAAACAATGTTTTGGTGTTTTTATGATTTAAAAAAGGTGATGGAAGGAAGTAGAGATCAATTCCCAATCCGACATGGGCAATAGAGTCAATGTGAATCAAAGGTGATTATGGATTCAAGAAGAAACATTCTTCACAATTGTTCTATTTCGTTCAAGGATTAGGGCTAAGAGATTAGAACCAAAAAGGAAGAGTAATCCCTCATATAATCAAGATTAACAATGGAGATGAAGGCCCAACAAGAAGGGATCATCATGGGAACAACCTTCACCAACAAGATCAACTATGGATTTATATTCTTACTAAATACTTCTTTCTAGGGTTCCAATATGGATAGATAAAGAAAGACACTTACCAAACCAACAAAGGAAGAAGGAGATGAATTACCCTAGAATATCTTCCCTCTAATGGTAGAAAAATCCCTTCAAAGGATTGATCTAGTAATTAGTTCATAGAAGACTTGAGCATTTCACCATTAATATTTATGCACGAAACAAGAACCACAATAGAGAAGCTTCAAGAATTGACAACAATCATATACAAATAAAGAAACCTTTACACAACCATATGCTCCAAGAAAGATATGTCAATTAAACTCTAAGGAGTGAATGTTCCAAAAATCCAATCATGAGTGATAAGGAGGAAGGAAAAATCTTCATGTAGAGTGTTGCTCAAATTCATTTACAATAAAATAGCAATGTCTCATGTGAGATCCTTACATATAGCCTATAGAAATGTCTCATGTGAGATCCTTATATCTAGACTAGGGAGGGATAAAATATTACTTCCTCCAACTACCTAGTCAAAAAATACAATAAAAATGAGGAGGTCAAACCACATGTACAAAGATCCAAGTGAAAAGGCCCGAAGAGAGTGTAACATATCCCTTAATGAATGAAGAAGGTAAATCCAATGTGTAATGTCTAGCATCCAAAGGCCTCCAAAGGGATATATCCTCAACAAAATCCTCAAAGTATGCAAGTAAAGTCTTTTAGGTATCTTCCAAGGTCGACACATAGATCTCCAAGGTGAAAACTCTCCATAAATCATCAGTACGACCCCTCAAGAGTGGATTAACCCTTCAAATCAGCTCCAAAAGTGTCATGGATGAGGTGTTCAAGGTGTAACAAACCTCCTCAAATCATGCCAACTTTATCCTCAAGTCATGGGTGAATTAGATAAGTCCACATGTGACAAATAGTTCTGCAATGCAACCTCAAAGGTGGATGTCCCATGAAATCATTTGACACAAGCCTCTAAATGAGTGATTCAAAATCTAGGACATGACATGGCATGAGAAGTCTTGGTACATGAAGAACAACTCTCAACTATTTTGACCAACCTTGGACTGCCTTGGGATACATGCTCAAGAGGAACCATAAAACATCATATGTTCCATCAACATGTATTAAAACCCTCTAGCTCATCATAATCCATGAAACCAAATAAGTGTCCCAACTATCCAAGGCTCATAAAAAACACAAGGGGTAGTGAAGAAATTCACTAGTAGTACCTCTATAAAAAATAAGTGGTAATCAGTACCTTGCCAACTACCTCCCTTTAGTCTTTTTGTTAATGATCCATGTCTATTTGTAAGAGGTTTTAGTTATAATGAAAGTAGTAAAGTTTGTTTATTACTTAATATAGACTCTCAAAATTGAGGTGTAATTGTCCAACTCACTTACATGGCCATGATGGCCCCACTTTTTCAAAAGGATAAACATACCACATTCTTTGGATATAATTATACTTTGGTGGGGGGATTTACCACCCCCTTTGACCAACAATGAAAACCATTAGAGTGGTAAAGTGAAAACCCTATGTGAGTTTCACTTGTCTAGCATCTTCCTCTGTGACGATATTCAACTATATGTAATCCTTACAAAGAATACACATGGACTCCACCATTAATCCTTTTGGCCACGAAGGTCTCTTTATCCATACTTAAACATTACAATATGACAATATATGATGCAGAAAGAGGGGATTCAATAAATTTGCATATTTTCTGATATGTTTGAAAAAGGGTCATATATATATATATATAATAATCTAATTTTAAGGTCATGGCCAAGGTAGACACAACCATACCAGACAGAGCAGGGGGTCTCATAAATAGTTGTCTTTCTTACTCTTCATCAAATAGTCCTTGAAAATCTACACACTAAAGCAAATCATAATTATTCCATTAATCCTATCAACTTTCAATGTCAATTCAGAAAAATATTTACATTATATGAAGTATTCTTCAAGGAAATGTGTTCAATATAGAATTCCGATTCTTCAACACTTTGCTACATGTACAATTTGTTTTAACAGATTGTATTTACACTCTTCATGAATCCTTTGCATATGCTTGAGATTAGTAAGGATTCCATATGAGAAAAAATATAGAATTTGAAACCTCTTGCTCCTTCCCATAGCTAGTTTTCATCGAAGCTGAATTTCTTGCATGGTTTAAAGAGTCGAGTCAAAATGCCATCAGTTTCATGACCACTCCTTTGAGTAATAATAGCCTAAAATCAATCGCTAATTAAAATTTATCTAGCAACTTTTCTAGGGCTCTTCAAACCCATCTTAGCTTAGGTTCAAAGCTTTGGAAAAGGATTGTGAGAATAACTTTCCAAAGTTGCTAAACAAACATAAAGCCTTGAGTTAGGGAGTGAAATCCAGTTGCTATATCACTGACTTTGGGAAGCCCTTCTAACACAAGGGTCAATAACGAGGTCGCATTTGGGTCCTCAGAGTAATCAACCCTACTTTTTTGGTCTTGGTGTTGACTGTCAACTGTCCCCCCTATGCTTTGGTATAGTAGGTGGTACCATAGAGGCCATAATATTTTAGACTTCCTACACAAGGTGACAGTACAGGGAAGGTGGTGTTGTACCTGGGATCAACATTGGCTAGACTCGCTCAGACTCCTTTGAGGGTTTCCCACTACTCAGTGAGGTAACCTGCACCAAGGAGTTAGTTCGTTAAGCAGGTTTTCAACGTAGCTTTACCACCCGCCGAAACTCATCCCCTTCGCTCATCGATTATGCGATGTTGGATTCCATCACCAACTAACACTTCTTTGTGAGAAGGTTTGTTTGCATGATTGACTCCTAGATTAATTAGTGTGTGTTGTTTTTTCTTTTTAGTTGGCCTTAGGATTGCATTTGTGTCTAATGGCATCAATTTTGAGTTAATTCCTCATTTGATCAATACAAAATATGGATACAATTAAAATAAAAGGTAATAAAGAGGTAACAAATACCTCGTACCTAACTTACGTCTTATAATTATCCAACATTGTTCTTTACACTTAGTGGAACAAACACCAAATGGAATGGTTTACACATGGTCAATGGAGAATGTTATTCTTATCCTATTCTTATCGCCATAACTAACTTATTATTCAACTTGGATTGAACAAAACTAGTATTTGTATAGTTCTAATATTGGCTTCAACAAAACTAATATTTGTATAGTTCTACTCTTGTATCGAACAAAAGTAATATTTGTATAGTTCTACTCTTGGCTTGCATTAGACATATTTCCAACTTAAGAACCCAATATTTGCAACACACCAACTGATGGTTGGATTTCTTACTCCATTGCATTGACCCTCATCTTCAATGGACATTTCTTATAATAATTCTACTTTGCACAAATCCAACAAACAACAACCTTACTACTATTTTTTTATTAGATACATATGATAAATTTATCATGTTCTTAGTTTTATCACATTAATATGTCCTTAATATGTCCAAAATCAAGAGGGATATCACATTAAATTAGGTGGTTGACCACTAATATTGGTAATTTCACCAAAGTCTAATTGTGCATTCAAAACTAAAGATATAATTTTTTTATTTAGAACTCTGAATATGATGATGGACTACTAACTAACAACCCGTGCACATTTAACTAAAGGCACAACCAAACAGGTACCTGTCAGATATTTCTTCTTCGAGTGAGGAAATCTTAGGACAAGTAGAGGCTGGAAATGCGACTGCATCTAGTAGATATGATAAGAAAACAAAGACCAGAGGCGAAAAAGTCAGAATAAAATTTTGTAGACGCATGAAATTTTTTCTTATGATGATGAGAGCATAGGAGACATAGATGTTTCACTTAGGTATAAGCATCTGGTGAAACAATGGGTACCTAAGGAACTACCTCCTCTAGATGTTGACTTCGTTGTCAACAATAGGACATATCGCATTGGACCATCCTTCCTGCATGGTTTGGGGCTATTTTCCATGGATTGAATAATTGTAAAATACAATACAATAACTAAATTGATGGACTATGTCGGACCGTGTTACAATTATAATGAGTGGATGCGGCTGGTCCGGTACATGCAAAGTATGCGGAGATATGCACTAGCCAAAAATTATATACAACTAATAAACAGGGATAAAAATAAGGGACCGGCTATCTATATTGATGGAAGGCCTAAAGCTTCCGACAATATCACAGGGGTTATAAACAACACATGACCCGAGACAACAAACAAACAACCGAATTTTATATATGAGGGACGCGAAGAGAATCGATGTTGGGGCTCATAAATGTCTTATTCTCATCCACCTTTCCCTTCATCATTCTCCACATTTCATCGCCCCATTAACCTTTCACGATATCATTTCCTTAAATATACTTGGGTTTCGCCTTATTATTCTCCACTTTATTCATTTTAGTATTTAAAAGGAATTTGTGATTAAATGTTAGAAAATCAACGTGTTTTCATATATATCTCAATAATGTGTGAGCTTTGTAATGTGTAGGAATATGAAAAGGATTAATTCAAAGGACTTCTTGAATACTTCCTCCACCATTTCAATATTTGAGGAGATAGTTCAAGCCCATTCCAAGGAGAATATCATGGAGATTTGGTTGGAATATCTTATCCAAGATATATGAGAGATATGTGTGAGGATTTGAAGGGATTATATTTTGTAATAATGGGAAATAGGTTGAGAGAATAGTGGATCTGTAATAATGAGATGGTTATCTTATCTTCAAGGCTCTCATGTATAAAAGAGAGTGCTCTCTCTTCATGATAATTCAATTAGGATCAATTAGAATTCAATGAGTTGTAAGTAGAGAATTAGAGTAGTCATTAATGGTAGTCACTGGGATTCAAAAGAGAAAGGGATTCTTAGCTTTGATTCATGGTTTTAGTTTTCATGCTTTTATTATTTTGTTATGAAGATTGATTTGGTTATTGTAATAGAAGATTACTTCATTGGCGTGAGATCACATATGTTGTTGTGTTATTTAATTATTCACATGTTGTACTTGCTTTTCCTTCATGTAGTTCTCCATTTCTAGATTAATTCCTTCACGCAATTTCTCATTCCTAGATTAATTTCATTTATGCAACTATATTAATTCAATTCCAAGTCATGTGCTAGATTAATGATTCTATTTCAGTCATGTGTTAGATTAATGATTCAATTTCAGTTGTATCTTAAACATTAGATTAGATCTGTCCTGCTTCAATCTTACATATACTTTGTGTGTGCTTCGTTAGTTTACGAACCCCAGGTTGACGAATTAGATAGTTGGGTAAATACTACAATGCAATTAATTCTACATTATTTCGACCCAATGTAACGAGTGTTGTTCCTTTTGTTCTGATTGTTGTTCCTTTTGCAGGTCATGTTGTTCCTTTGAATAGAACAATTAGTGTTCCCTTTACGATTGTTGTTCCTTTACAGGTGTTGCATCTCTGGAGGCTAGGTATTGAAAACGGAAGGTAAGAACCTACGTAGGCGACAAGTAAAATGCTTGTGCCAACGCCTACCTTTGGTTGATGCATAGAGGTTGTTTTTAGGACATCTTTAGAACCCAACATTTTGGTGTCGTTGTTGGGGAAGCACGATGGATTGGAGTTTATATTTATTTTTCATGCAACTGTGATTAGACATGCTCCTAACTTCGAGGTGACATATGGGTAAGGACATGTAACGTAGTGTAAATTTCAATTCCTGCAAGTGTGGTAGTTAAATTTTTTTTTTCATGCAAGTGTAATTAGACATGCTCCAAACTCTAAAGTGACATATGGGTAAGGACATGTAGGGTAGTGTAAATTTCAATTCCTGCAAGTGTGGTAGTTTAAATTTCTTTTTCATGCAAGTGTGATTAGACATGCTCCTAACTCTGAGGTGACATATGGGTAAGGACATGTAGGGTAGTGTAAATTTCAATTTTTACAAGTGTGGTAGTTTAAGTTTCTTTTTCATGCAAGTTTTATTAGACATTCTCTTAACTCTGAGGTGACATATGGGTAAGGACATGTAGGGTAGTGTAAATTTCAATTCCTGCAAGTTAGTGTAAATTTCAATTCTGCAAGTGTGATCTACATGTGTTGGTTCTAAGGGTCATAGAGTTGCTTCAGTGTAGATTCCTCACTATCCCTACCAACTATCAAGAACGTTTTAATTTCTGCAACTGTGAAGAGTAATTATTTTCCATTTTAGTAAGCATGCTTTTATTCAAGTTTTTTTTTCATTTAGATTTCGATTTTGGGTGTTGTAAGAATCATTTTTTTTAACATGATTTAACAATGAGTTTAAGCTTGGAACAACTCAATCAGGTCCTAGAAAAGGTTAGGATCTCCTCTTCTCTAGAAGAGGATATTTTGATAGTAGCTGGAAGCTTAATTACTCCTCCAGAGACGAATGGAGAATCAACATACGAAGAATCCTGCATATTTAATAAAGAACAATTAGGCAAGAAGGAGATTGAGGAGGACAATGAGAAGCTGCAATATGATCTGAGTAAGACAAATTATGCCTACAAAATCCTGATCGAACATTGGTTTCAAGAAAATACTAGGTTAGTTCCACTTAGTTTTCCTTTTTATTTTGTTATTTTAGAACTTCAACAACTAATTTCGCACACCCATATATATTCTTGACTGTCAATTGTGAAATTGAAATATAATATATTTTTGTTACGGTTGCGTGCATGGCTACATTAGTTGTTTGATTATACATAACTACTCTCTCATTTCTAATTAGCTTAGTGTAGGTAGGGTTTTATTTTCAAGTATTTTATTTTTTCTAGAATAAGTATGCTCTCTTATGCGCTTCGTGCGGCCATGAGGATCAGAAAGTAGCATGACTGATTCACTGATTTCAGGAATGTAAATTAATTGACAAAAATAAAAAAATTCCTAATCTATTTTTCATCTTTCATTTGCTGGTAAATTTTTTACTAAGCTTGCAAAATAAATTTTTATTTTTATTTTATTCCTCATTTTTTAAAACATAATAAAAACATAAATAAATTTTGGTCATCCTCATATTGACAATGTCAAGAAGATTGGAGAGAGTTTGAGATCTGAAATCAGTAAAACTGCATTGAAATCGATTTTGGAGCACATATTCCAGAATACAGGAGGTAAGGTGGTGATTAGTAAAGAAGGTAAACTTGAAATTCTATGTTCACCAACTCGATCTGCTCTGCTAAGAGTCTGATGCATCATTGAGTGGAAACAATGTCATAGAGCGCAATGAATCCAGCCTTTTAACTCTGTAAGGTAATGACTGTTGTGGTGATGCTTCATGATGGAAAATATCAGGCTTATTGCAAAGGTTCCTAAGAAATCATACTGAATATCTCTATGGATAGTAGCTATCCATCTATGCCGTAATTACCTCGCAGGGGTTTTCCGTCGAATTTGAGTTCAAACAGAAGCAGAGTCACTGGATTTTCTCAGTGGGTCCTCGACAGGTAATCCACAATCCACCCTCGTCAGCAAGGTCCAGGATTCAAAACCATCACAGTTATGGCTGAAAAATAATACAAAAATAAGACCCACAAATATTTTTACTGGACCGCCTCACCTCCGAGATGTGTTGCACTTGCCTTTGGGACTAGTTTCTTCAGAGAGGCGATTCTTTATAGGCATCAGTTAAGGAATTTTTCATGACTCAACATGGGAAGATGGTACGTAAGGAATTTTGCATGACTCAACATGGGGAGATGGTACGTCAGCCAGATGGGAAGAAACATCGATTGGTGAAGAAGAACATGATTCAGCTTCATGTTTAGCACATCAACATACAGTATGCATGAGTCATCGCATTGGCACTAAAATCAGTAGAGTGGAAATCCAATACCATAACATATAATTATGATGCTAAGAAGGAATCTCAACATTCTATGCCTACGTGTCAGTTCTCTGATAACTATCCGATAACACAAAAATGAAGGCAATTACTTATTGATCATGATCCCCAACAATGAATGAGTATTATTTAATGAAATTTCTGTGATACGATATCTACTGGTACATTCAACAACATTCGGAGATTTTTCTGTCAAATGTTCTAGAACTAAAATCTGATTTGATTGTATTAATGATTTGCAGCAATCATCAGTGATATTATTTCCAAACCGTCACGCTATGTCAGGTTGTTGCACTCCCAAAAATTGAAAACGATATGCTCAAGTATGTTTCTAAAAACGTGGATTCTCAGTTGACATGCCCACTACCCAAGTGGTAATAAACGAATCGTCTTACCTCTCTGATTCTTTGTGCATACTGCAATTAGATTTGAGAAATTAGAAATGCAATATTTGATTTTCTCCTCCCCGAAAAAATGCTTCAACCACCCATTCCATCCCATAGTGTTGGTGGAAGTATATTAGACGGGTAGAACTTTGGTGAATTGAACAAACGGATGTCAACTGTGTTTTTTCTTTGTCAATAGAGAGTTCAATTGGGCAGAGTTTGAATGGCACAATATCAAGAAGAGGAAGAAGTATTTGATTGCGATGAATGGGCATCTCCCGCTCGCGTGTTCGATCCTCACCCCTGCCCAGATCCGTCAAAGACCGAGAATCCCATTCTCATTTACGTAGACAGAATATACGTATCTTCCACTTCAGCCACGCCCAATCTCTGGAGCAGACGAAGAAATCGTTCCCGAACGTTTATTTGTTGGTGGGATGTTGTAGCGATGCGGACACGCACATGTACAAGGGAAGCCAATGCCATTGCAACTTTATCATCAGGAGAAGCTTGCTGAGAGGAGCTGGTTAAAAAATATTCGAAGGTATTCGTGTATAATTGATTTTCCACCAGTTATATTGTTAACTTGTTTCATAGCCATGGGCACCGCTGCACACACAATATCGTTGTCCATTAATTCAATACCATCTGGCATTGTATTTTTCAATCTCCATATTCTATAACATTGTAGAGATTCCTGCATTTTTTGAAAGCCATTCATGGAATTAGTAGTCAATACCAGTGGGCACAGTCAATACCAACGGACACAGTCTTCTTAAATCTCCATCTCTAGAACACTGTGGAGATTTCTGCATGTTTTGAAAACAATTCATGAAATTAGTATGGAATATCCCATACCCGATTTGCATTGGCATTCTGCCTTGAACGTACATTATAATCCAGAGTTATCTCTCTAATTTTCCTTTTTCTCTAGGCTATTTTTTTAATAATGAATTTATCCTTAGGCTCCAGATTGGATTTTTTTTGAAAGAAATTGAGGATTCTACAAATCCAGAAATGGAAACCGATGCAAAGATTCATATGCATGAGAATCCTAATCATGACAATGAGATTAGACGATCCAGGAGTCAGAAGAGACATATTTAATCGTTGGATGTTGTTGCAGCCATTGATACGAAGACAACATAAAAACATTCAACATTCAACACTATTGACAGAGTCTGATGGAGGCATAGTGTAATCACAGGTCCATCCCTTCAAAACCATCCAGGCAGTGCGCACGGATTCAGGTTATTTACAACACGCATTTGATTGGTTTTTACATGATGCTTATAACCCAGAATGGATGTCGATATTGTATGAGAAATGCAGACATAGAATGGATGTCGAGCGCCACAACTTTTCTTCTAACAGTTGAAGCATTCATGGTGGCTTGCTGGCGTAGGTATATGACAGTTAACATGCATTGTTTGTCTTGTTTTATATAATGAAATTTAATTATTTTTCTTTTATTTTTTATTTTTTTTATTAATAGTTTGTTTTATTATAAAAGGATTATGATAACAAAAAAAACATACTAACTGTTGTTTGTTTTATTATAAAAATTGGTTTTAAATAGTTTCAATTTTAGTTGCATTATTATAACAATATAAAAAAATATAAAAATTTAGGTCAAACATAATAAAAAATAAAAAAATAAAAATAAATTGTTTTATTATTATAAAATTTTGTTTTAAAACAATTTCATTTTATTTCTTTTGTTTTATTATAAAAACATATATATATATATAAACATACAAAAATAATAAAAAATATAAAAACTTCATAAAAGATAAAAACAAATTATAAAAATAAAATTAAGCATTTGCATAATTCCTGAAAACAATATTAATCATGTTTTTGAGATTCTACGCTAAGTGGTTTCTCGGATTCACTTTAGCAAGCAATCAACAATGAAACAAATGCGCGCGCAATGATCATGACAGGAGGTATAAAATACATTTTATTACTTTGTCGCATTTGTCCTTCTTTCTACATGTTATGTTTTTCTTCGAACATCTCACAAGTTTTCATGAAGGATTTGTACTAAGTTTTTTCAGGCGCAGGGTCAGCCGCATCTTTTTGCTAAAGTGATTTTCAAAAAAAAAAAATCACAAAAACTTTTGAAAAAATACATGCTTCCTTGACTGCTTGAAGGAGTTGTTACTCATCATACACATCATGACATTTGTTGTTACACAACGACCATTCATTAAACCCATTTGCGTCATGAATGTCTTCCTCCATTTCTCCTTTAAAGTAGACTGGTCATCCCTGTGTTGAAGCCCATCTTTGATTGCCTTATCCGTCATGACTTTGCACAAGCCTATCATTCTGAGTCGCATACATCTCTTTATATTTTTCAGTTTAGTTTTCCTTGTCAATAAAACTATCTAGCTCCCTTTCCATGACTACATTGCCTTGCCGTACACACTGTTACACTGAGATATTTTCATTTATAGTCCTACCACTCTTTTTATCATAACTCGTGTTGACTGATGTGGGATTCCTTAAGGTCCACCTTTCAACAAGTCATACTCCATCGAATTCAACACCTTATCTGGGATATAGACTAGAGTCCAGTTTGAGTACCTGGAGGCTTGCATGCCTTAATGGAAAGTTCTCTCGCTGACAATCATGGGAATACATCAATGTCCCTTGATCGTCAGATTCTACAAGTGGATCAACATCATCTCATTCATTCGCACTTCGCAAGATGTACTTGGGTACCTTGGCACTCATTGACATCAATGGTGAGTTTCCTCGCATTGGTTAATGACATTCATCAATGGTTGGTAATCCAATGACTTCTTTTCATGCTCGACATCGACACATTCATTCGCATGATTAGAATTGTACCATCAGGTTTAGTAGCGGTTGAAGACTATACACTTTTCATGACTTTATCAGCAGTTACAATAGCATGACTTCAGCTATCTGAGAGTACTACAATTCCACTTTCACACTTTCTCTTTTCCATGATTCAGTCAACAACAGTTCAGATCCCTCCACTTCACATTCTCTGATCCAGCAGACAACAGTTGCAGCAACAACAATAGTCACTTTCCATATGATCCTGCAGCAGTGACATCTTCCATGATCTAACAGCCGCATCAACCATATTCCTATTGCATAGTTCATCAACATTTTGGGTAAGTGAGGTATGTTATTTTCTAAACTTTAATCATGTAATTCCTCAACTGTTAGCAATGAATAATTTGGACAATTCCCTCACCCAGATCCCTTTCCTTTTTCACTTCTATGACTTATGCCACGTTGCATGAGGACATGCAACAAGTTAAGTTGGGGGGTAAGGGACTTTATTCACTATCATCACTCCATTTTTCCATGACCATCATTCCATTTTTCCATCTCATTTACCATTTATGAACATTTCTTTTCCAACGATACTCTATTGCACTTTGCTTCATAAGCACTGATATACATACTGGCATGATTCACAAATATATTAAAAAAAAGGGCTTTCTTATACTCATTGATGTTTTCCTTATGCACATTGATAGCATACATTTTCCAGTAAAAATATGGGCAAATTATTATCATAACAGCAAGAGAACATGATCTAAAAATGAAGAAGACTTGAAAAACTTGAAAATGATTGCAAGTGAATGTTATGTGTTTTAAAGCAAAAGGATCAGTTTGCAACACATAAATTAAAGGATTATTTATGCAAATTACACATAGACAGTAGCATAATCCATGAACATAAACACATAAGCACAACAATTGATAAAGGAGTTCACCCCTCTTATGGGCTACATCTCCTGGTCCAGCTTCCAATGGATCATTATTATTAATTGCTCAAAATTTCTCAAAAACATGTCTTACAATGCTCAAACTGACAAACCGACTTCTCCAATGGCTTCAGAGCATCCCAAAACCCCTGTCTGGGCTCTTTCGACACTTCAATCGGTCGAAAAATGAAGAAGTTATGCCTCCTGGAAGTCCCCTTCTTCAAGCTTGCTGTCTCTGCATCTACAAAACGCACCCTTCCTGAAAGAACCTAGCTCACTCGCATTTTAAAGCATAAAAAACCAGCACCGGGTGCAACCGCGCCAACGGTGCAAACCATAGAATGGTTAAGGCGCCTCTAGCCCCTAACTGCCTAGGCACCTGGGCGTATGAGAGCATGTGAACGCATGCATTTGGCAAAGTGGTTAAACAGTTTTAAAACTACCCGCGCTCCTTTCCGTAGAGCCAAGGGTCATGTGGCGCATACAATAGGACCAGGGCTATGGGTTAAACCCCCCATGCGCCAATGGTTATAACCGCATACATTTATATTACGGTCACATTCTTTGAAATAAAACCACGACTATGTAATATTAACCCCGCGCATATTTAACTGTCGGTTATACCATATGGTATGGTCATATGCGTTGATACAAAGGACCGTGGGTCGGGGCTAAACCCCGGCCCGACCCCTGTGCCAATGTAAA
>SNQJ01S0222906.1:0-12099 GCA_010110895.2 Picea sitchensis
GCGTTCTTGATTTGATTCAACGGCTTAGGCTGTGCAAGTCCTTGGACAAGCTTCATGTACCAATTTAGTGCGCGATCCCTTAGGGTAGTACTAAACTGGGTTCTTTTAACAACTTTGTCGGTGATGTTTTTAATATTCTATAAGGCTTCACATAAGAACCAATGTTGATCAGGGTCTTCAGACCCATCTCCCCTAAAAATAGGGAGCCTCATCTCATCTGCCATAGATCTTCCTAGGGTTCCTGAATGAGTATGTGGTGGACTACTAGTGACAATACTCTGAACACTCTGGTGGCTTGAATTACTCTGATTGCTTAATGTTACTGAATCAACATGAGGGATAATAGTACTTACTTCAGCAGTTTGCACAGTTCCTGAAGTTTCTGGCTTGTCCCGACGAGGTTCTTCAACTTTCTCTTCCTCTTCCCTAGCGGGTTATGAATTCTCTTCGTCTATTAGTTCCGCCTCTTCTCCACTGTAGAAACCCTCGTCCCCATAGTTCTGCTTAAACAAGTTCACAAGGTGAACTTCTCTGAATGCTCTCCCACTGCGCGTATGTCCAGCCTCTGTGTCGTTGTCACTGTCCGAATTCTTGAACATTAGCTTTTTCAAATCCGACCAATCTACTGGATCTTCAAAATTTTCTTCTCATGTAATAGCATCTTGATTCTCAACTTTAGAAAGTGTAAAAATTTTCCTCTGGGTCCCTTGAAGAAATATCTCCCGGCTTGGCTATATGACTCTACTCTATCAACAACAAACTCAGTGATGTACCCTCCAATGGTGCTATCAAACCAGTGATCTAATGCTTGTGATACAACATTATCAACTCTCTTGACCTTCTTGATCAGCACCGACGTCCAAAATGCAGGAGGTCTAGATCTGATCTCAAACTAGGTATCTACTAACCTAGATAGCCACTCATATAGCTCCTAATGGATTCCTCCAAAGAAAATTTCGTGTATACCAGTAAAGATATATTTCTCCAACCAATCCTCTATACTAAGATTAGGGTTCTTTTTCTGGGCTTCAACGAAGTCCTTTTCTTGATCTTCTATCCACTTTTGAGTCTCTGTCTTTGATGGAAACCACCTTGACATTCCCTCAAGAAGATTCATGTCCCTCCAACAGAACCATTTGTTGGCACAACGGAAGACTCAGGGTTCAACTCCAAGAGTGCACCAACAAGCCCTAACTACTATCCCTTTCGGCAACACTTGTGAGGCAGATGCAATCTCACCCGAAGCAGCTATGAGGGGGTTGCAGGACAGAGATGTCTACAACCAGAAGGAATGTGAAGTGGATTCAAAGTGATCAACATACAACAATATAGTATTTTTTAACCTCTTATACTCTACTGCGCAAGTATCTCAGATATAACACATTATCATCATAGCAACATATTAAATGACAAAGAATCAGAGCATCAATCACACACAACACAAGATATACGTGGTTCACCCTCTCTCTAGGGCTAAGTCCAAAAAAATGTTCTTTATAATTTATTAAGATAAAGCATATAGTTCTTATCTGCGCTCTTAGCTAGCAGATCTTATTTCTTCTCTCTCTTTCTCACTTCCCTTCCCTGCGCACCCAGCTACAGGGTTGATCTTCGCACCCATATGAAGATCTTACAATACCAGAAGGCTCTCATGCTCAAAACTTCTTTTACTCACACTCTACTCTCTTGCAACATAACAACAAAAACAATATTACCAACCCAACCCAGGCCCTCCTGACCTCTATTTATACATTACAATAGCTCACCGACCTCTTTAGGCCAAAACCTAGGTGTCACAAACCCTAGATGCCAAAACCCTAGGTGTCTAAAACCCTAGGTAAACTTGACCCGCATTTTCAGGGCTTCGCCAGCCTGTCTTTCCTTCCTTTTCGCGCGGTGCTCCAAAGAATCTAATAGTGGATTTTTCCGCTATTTGAGTTGTCTACGATCCTTCTTTTTTTCTTATTTGTCGTCCTCGATCTCCTCGTTCAACGACTTGCTTCCTTTTATTTCTCTCCATCTTTTCTGCTCTTTTGCTCACTTCGACCCAATAACAGTCGTTGTGTCTTCCGCACAGTTCAGATTCTACCTTTTCTTCCTTGATCTTCACATACTTCCATAACCAAGGGCCAACAACCTCTCATTTTCAGATCACTAATCATAATCCTTACTAAAACCAATTGCTTGATCCTACCACTTTGAAACCTTTTCAAAGCCTTATTAATTCATTATAAATCTAAGATATGTTAGGCTTCTTCCTAAGACAGTCTAGGAACAACTTCTAATGCTAAAATATTTTGGCACTGTTGCCGGGTAGCGAAGAATGAAGCAATCTTCCATGGGAGAATGAAATAGAATAGATCCAGTCTTTGATGGTGAACAAGGGATGGTTACATAATAGAGACTGCATCATTCACCTCACGAATCCACTCCATGAAGAAATAACTAGTTGGCGACTTCACTGATATGGGACAACAATAACAATGGAAGCTATATTGGCTTGGAGGTTCTGTTGACGGGCGTAAATGACACACCGTCAAATGGAAGGTTAGATCCGGACCGGGGTTGTCTAATTAACCCAAGACGTTTGGTATGATCTGACCCGACTAGTTTAATGGCTCCGTTAGCCAACTAAAGTCCTAAAAACAATAAAAGAAATAAATTAATCTAAAGCTATGATTCTAACAAATGATATGTTACTTACTAATGTTTATTAAAAATAAACGTGAATATACAAATGATTATAAACAATCTATATACAGTTTACAAGGTTTACTTCAAATCTTGCGAAAATGAATGTTCATAATAATGTTTCAAAATAAGATAAAGTAAGAACATAAATCTTTTTTTTTTTTTTNCACTGAAATAGTCAAAGCTAATTAATTTAATCATCGTTTCATTCATATATAAACAAATTTAAATAAAAGAAAGCAATGCACCTACTAACCTCTCACTGATCAAAAGTACTAAGCTAAATTCATCTCTTTGTATTTGTATGAGCTCCTCTTAACCTATATCAAGTGTAAACCTATGAAAAAAGCAAGAATAATACTTCCTGAAGAAATTCAAGGGAGTGTTTCATATTCTAGAGCGGGTTTATAACGACATAAAGACAAATAATTATATATCTTGTGACCTTGAAATGTCCAATAACTGAAAATGAAAGAAATTCTAATTCTCAGGAATGGTGTTACCAGCTATCTATCATAAGATGTAAACTCAAAATACTTGAATATATGATCAGCCATAGATATAAACTAAACCAAAAGATAATGAACAACACACAGAAAAACATGATGTAAAATATTATGTGCAGAACTGACTAAAGCTAATTCGACACAGATAACATTTCACATCAAGAAATTACATGAGAAGATAATGAAAAAAAACACTGCAAAGTCTACAAAGGACGAAAGCCAAAGAGTCAACTGCTTTCTCATATAGTTTCAACAAAATATGTTCATCATATGGTCCAGAAAAAACTTTTGGGATAATAGACTCTTAAAGATTGAAAAAAATAATATATAAATAATAACAATTAACCATGTATTGATAAAACAGACTAAAGCTAATTTAAATCAATGCATAATCAATTATTCAAAGAATATGAAGATATTATAATGAAAATAAAACCATTTTACTCACAGGACAAAAGCCATTAAGCAACTTGGAATTCCATATTCTTCTTTGAAAATACTTGTCCATTCCCCCAAAGATCCCAACCATCCGTTACTTCATTTGAAAAGAAAAAAGTTTACAAAAGAAATAATATACAAAAGAGAAAGGACATAAATCCTCCTCTCAATTTCTTGGGTCTCTATGGATCTGAACTTTCTCATATATTTATACAATGAATGAACAGTTCGGGTGTCACTAATAATTTCCTCCACCTGAAATATGTCTCGTAAATATACACAAATATCTCTCAAATCGTACATTTGTTTGGGAAAATTCCCGCAGGTAAGCTAAATGGGTGCATTCTGGAGATTGGTTTTCAACCATTTCTTCAAATTCCTTACGGTTTGGCTGAACAATGTCCCACAAAATCGTCTGTATGTTCTTGAATGCATTTCCAAATCTTATCTGTTGTTGTTCATAATTTATTTGCAACAATCCAATATTATTTTTGGATCAATTATCTTGAACGTATTTAGATAATAAAATCAAGCCATGATCAGATCCGTACCCAATAATTGATAATAGAAACCTGTGAAATAAAAATAAACCTAAATTAATAACCTAAAAATTGTGAATAAAACAAAATCTAGAACAATAAGATAAAAAATGAATTTAAACTAACTATAAGTTCTAAACAAACATTGTTTATATTTTCCTTTCAAATATGATCTTAAAATTCTAGAAGCTTCAAGTTAATGAAGAGGAGAAAAATATTAACTTTGGGTTTTCACAAAATCAAACAAATGATAGATAACTATTTTTTTATTATTTTATTTTTTATTCTGAAATGAGATGCAAACTAACAAAATAATTTAATTAATTAAACCTATCATATCATTTTGTGAAAATGATTGTTAATGAGCAAAAGATGAAAACATAATCATAATTTAAACGAAAGTAAAAGTCGATAAAATTAAGGTTTTCGTTTAAATTAAGATTTCTATGTTCGTCTCTCCCTCATTCAAATTTGATCAAATGTGAACAAATGACATAGAAAAGATGCGTCGTAATAAAATCTCCCAAATTATGAAGCTCGTCCATCAACATTAAAACTTTGTAGAAAGAAAAACGAAATGGCATTTAAATTTCATGAAATTCAAACCCAAAGAAAAGAAAATAATATAGAATCAAATCAACCTGGAAGCAAAGCAAATCAATACCAATCCAATCAATTCAAGGGGAAACAAACGAAGAATCCAAGTAAAATTTTGAGGGACCCTAGATTTTGATTAAAGAAAAAGAAGGGGGTTGTTGGGGCCCAATAGGTTCACACCTCTTAATTTTTCAACTATTCCCGACTTTCCTAATCCTATGCCTTTTTTCCCAGAATGTGCAGACTTTCTTCCTAGTTTTAGTGGAAATGAGGAGGATAATCCTGCACATCATCTCATCAAATTTCATCAGTGCATAGATCAACTGGATCAAATTTAGTTCCTATCATGAAGATGCTAGATATGTTCATATACTCATTATATGGTGATGCTAAAAAATGGTACCAGTCGCTTCCTTCTTCCAACATATGTTCTTTGAGATATTTCCATGCTGCGTTCAACAAACACTGTCAAAGGTATTATTCCTACGGCCACACTTCTTGAATATTGTTGTGAAATATTTAGGTCTTATATTCAACAACCAATAGAGTGTTCCTCTTGTGAAGAAATCTGTGAAGATCTCGCTGAAAATGAGATTAAAGATGAGTTAGTTCTTGAAGAAAATATTTCAAAAAGATGAGTTAGTTCTTGAAGAAAATATTTCAAACTCTTCTATTCAAGAGGATCTTGAAACTAAAAAGGAAAATCAAGAAATTGTTGAAGAAATTGTTCTTCCAGATATTCAACAAGTTTCATATGATCTTCCAAATGATATTCTTTCAAAAGAAACTAAATTTGAAGTAAATGAACAAATCCCTGACCTGTTTCTTGCCGAAAGTCTTCTTATTGCTGATAAACATGAGGATATGCTTAATCTGGTAGAATCTCCACTTGAAAGCAGTGAAATCAACCTACAACGATTTTTAGTTTTTCAGACAAATGAAATTGTAGCAGATCTAACACTAAGGAAATCTCCTTTCTTGGATCAACTGGAGGTTCTTTATGAGTTTCAGGATCAATTGGACATTTATATGCATCCTTTGGTTATCGTTATTAGTAAAGTAGAATCCAAGAGATACATGTATGGATTTTCAAATCTTTCAACTCCTTTTGTCCTACTAGAATTCAAAGATGAAAGCAAGATGCAACTTGTTAATCAGTTTCTTTTATTGCTTCATTGGAGGTTCAGTTTTACATGAGCACTTAATTCCAACTGAATTAGAATAGGTAGTGTAGATAACAGGCTCTCTTCTGGAGCATTTGGATTGTATCAATATGTTTGTTTTAAACATGTCTTTCAGTTTTCTTGGATAAGTTGCAAAAGTTTGGAAAGAGGTGAATGATTCCATAGCCCAATGGAGCACTGCTGCAACTTTTCTTTCTATTTTTTAGAGTTCAGTTTTAAGTTTTCATGTTGATGTTCTTTGAGTAAAGTTTCGCTAGACTTTAGAAGCTGAGCAATTACAATTTACAGAATAAAGATGGCCGAAAGTCCAATGGGTCTAAGGCACAGGTCTGCCAAAGTTCTTGGAGTTTCATAGGGATAAATCCATCCCCCATGGAGCCAATGTTAGCACCTCTACACTTTTCAGATTTTCTCTCTCATCCCTACTCTCTTCATTAGAAATTTTTGCATGAGTTTTAAACCCCCATTGTAATATTTTTCAAAGTTTTTACCTTGTGGGTCAAAATGTTGTGATGAGATATATATATGTTTATAAGAAGAGGTTAACCTACTCTTAAGCAAATATAGAAATGAGGAACAATCGAGATTTACTGGCTGAGGCAACTAAATGTTTGATTTAGGGTGAAATCCAGACTTAACCATGGATATAGACATGCAAGACTAAACATTTTGAAAAAAATCATTTTGAAATTTTGAAGATCTATCCTCTTCTTATATAAAGATATTAATGCCTTCTTAGCATATTTTTTCCATCTTAAGTTCATATGAGGGTTTTTAAAGTCTAAAACTAAGATTTTGAAAAGGTCGCTATAGGAAGTTCCTGCAATTTTCCTATGCAGAAAAAGTGTGTTGGCGCTATAGGAACACCTGTAGTAGCCTGTTTTTCAAAAAATGACACAGTGCTGAGTTTTTAATAATGCATAATGGTACAACATGATCATGATATTACTTTATACCCTAAAACATATCTATGACAGTAATAGTGATGCAGTGAAGTGAAAGGATAAGCTATAAAGACATGAACTTTGTATGCTCTATTTTGTATTTTATTACGAGGAAGGGATTTTAATGGACTTGTACCCGGTGAAGAGGTAGAAATACTACAAAATATGATTTTATAAATCTCCTACCAGTGTTTAAATAATTGTCAGCCTTGTTTCTGCAACAACGTTAGTATTATATGTCTCCAGAGAAAGTCTACAGGGTATTTTCAATTGTAACAACAATGCTGTGTTTTAGAGGATGATCAGGGGACCAACCACCTATTTGAGCTATTTACTTGCCGAGGTGAGTTGGAGATTAATCCCTAAATATTAGAGGAAAGGAAAGCTCATTTTCCAAGTAGATCTTGATTAGTCAAAGACCCATTCTAGTGTAAAACTATTGCCTAGAAATTAGGGTTTGTTGTCACTATCCAACACTCCTATTTTTTAGGGATACCACATGATTTGAATTTTTACTCATATATATTTCAAAAACCTTGGTATCTGATAATTAAGGTCTAATTATTGATGGATGATATTTTGGGAACACATCATCACGTTGACCTAATTTTCAACAAGAAGTTACCTACAATTCTGGAATTTTATTGTTTTAGTCATAAAATTTTGGCATGGATTTCGAGAAAATGGTGATGAATATCAATAAACTCTATTTATTAAGGTTGGTTGTTATTGATGTCAACCCTTGAAGAAAGTCCAGTAGAAAATTCTGGTAGCACAAATGTTTGGGTAATGGACCCAAGTTTGTTTGATGTAAAGATAACTCATTATCGTCTTGTCATAGTTGATAATAAGTGCACATGGATGAACTCCAAAGTGGTCCCCTTATAGTGAAATCCCTCACAGGAAGACACTTTGAGGATTGAGTTATCCTAGAAGTATGGTTAGAGAACCCATTCTTAATTGTGGAATAATGAGATGAAGGTCAATGAATTTGTCAGTGAAATTATGCTAGATGGATAGTGCTTGTCATGCCATTTACGGTGGTATGTGGAACATCACATAACTCCTCAAGGTTAGAGAGTTATGGCCATGTGAAGTTGGAGGACCCTCATGAGTCATCTAGAAGCCCCAAAAAGTCAAAGTGTTTGCAAAAGAAATTATTTAAATAATAAAGTTAATGGAGAACTCCCTAAAATAAGGAAAGTGGGATGTTACATGAAAGTATAAATAAAAGGCAAGGCTCTCTCATTTAATCACACTTGAACACATTGAATATCTTTTGTTGTGTAAGGCTTATTGCAAGAACTCATTGATACATTTGAAGTTGCAAAATTCTGAGGTAGTACGAAGGGTTGACGGTGAAAGTTTTAGAATTACAACAAATACAAAAAACCCTAGTTTCTAAGGCGTACACGAGCTGACAATGTATTAGAGTGCGTACATATTGAGGCGTACATGGGATGGCAGTGTATTAGGGTAAGTACACGTTGGTAAAGCCATGGAAACTTGAAGAGATGAAGATGCAAAGGTTCTATATTCTAAGGTCAAGCTCCCAGGAAGGTCTACAGTGCTCAGATACATAAGATCTATCAATTGGTTCAAAAGGTATGTCTTATTTCTAGGAATAGTTGGATTTTGATGTATACATGAGAAATGGTTATGGAGATTTGAGAATTCTCCCTAGAGAGACTAGTGGCTCAATGGAAACTTTTGTATAAGTCATAACTACAGAAATACAATGATGGTATAATTTATCATCGATACATCTTGTTAGAGTTGTGGCACATCTTGTATTTCTTGGCATATAGCTAAGTGTTTTTATGTTACATGGTTGAGAGCTTCTATTTGTGAAGTGGTTGATGTATTGAGAGGCTGAATACCAGGGAGGGTTTGATGTCTGGATCATGCGAGGGATATTATACTTTTTTATGATTACACACATTTATATGGCACATGCCTAGAAATATATATAGATCCTTTGGGTAAAGAGGATGCAAGCACAGGGTACAAATATAGTCTAGATACAATAACAGGTTACAAATCTATGTGAAATAAGTTACAGAGGGTAAAAGGTTTTCAAGAGAAAGGAAAACCTAGTTTTTAGAAGGCATACACAGGCTGCATAACAGTTTGGTCACGTACATATGTGGGCTGCATAACAGATAGGGCACATACATACGCATGCTGCAACACTACATGTTGTGTACCTATTGTATTTTTTTTGATACATGTTCATTTTAGGTACAAATTGATTACATGGCAGTTGTACAGGTTGGATGCAGGTCAATGGTACATGTTGATACAATTGTAGAGTGCTATATCTCACAATGATAGTGTGACAGTGGTTTCATCATTCTACCTCTACGTCAGGGCGGTTGAATGGGGAAAGAATAGGTGGTTGTATCCACCTTTTGGTTGTAGACGAAGAACTTAGAGGGTTGTAGCCTCCTTCTGGTTGTAGCCAGAGAATTGGGGAGTTGGAGATTCCCTCAGGTTGTAGCCTGAGAAACTAGGGGATTGGAGCCTCCTTCCAGTTGCAGCTGGAAAACAAAGGAAGTTGGTGCTTCCAATGAATATAATTCTTCAAGACATATAAGAAAAATCATTTTGTGGTTTTCTCCCGTTTAGGGTTTCCACGTAAAACACTAGTGTACTATGTATGTTTATGATTATTCATTTGTTCATTTCTTATTTACTCTACAATAATTGGATGATAATGATACATTGATATAACACTTGGATTATATGGTTAAAAAGGATTCAATTTCTCTATTACTGAATCACACCCCTCTAAGTAATCCAACAATTGGTATCAGAGCAGGTTCCTTCAAAAATCAATTTAACCACTAAAAGTTAGATCATGGAGAGAAACAACTTGTATAAAAATGGAATACCACATTTTGATGGACATAAGTATGCATTTTGGAGAATAAGGATGAAGACATATATACGTGCACAGGGATTTGAAATTTGACAATCAATTGTAGATGGATACACAGTACCAACAGTTCCGTCAACAAATCACAAAGCAGTGAAATTTGGTCAGAATAATTCCAAATCCACAAATGCACTTCTGAATGGTCTTGGTGAAACAATATTCACCAAAGTTTCACATTGTAAATCCGCTAAAGAGATTTGGGACACACCTTGAAATATTTATGAAGGAGATTCAAAAGTCAAAGCAACAAAGCTTCAATCTTACAGAGGTTAGTTGGAACAACTAAAGATGAAGGAACATGAGAATATTGCAGCTTACTTATTACGAGTTGATGAAACAGTAAATGCAATCATGGGATTGGGAGAAGAAATCAAAGAATCTGTAATTGTTCAAAAGGTACTAAGATCTCTTCCTATGATATTTGAACCTAAGATATCAACACTAGAAGATAGACTAGATCTAAAATCAATAATCATGGACGAACTACATGGAATCTTCACAACATGTGAAATGAGAACTAAACAGGAAAATCCAGATGTAAAAGAAGCAACCTTCAAAGCATCCAAAAGTTCAAAGAAAAAGGGAAAGCAACAAGAAAAATAACATAGCAACAATAGTGACGTCTTAGAATATGATGAAGAAGTGGCCAACTTTGTCAAAAGACTGAACAAGGGAACCGACGACAGATATAGAGGTAAGATTCCTTTAATTTGTTTTAATTATGATGGTATTGGTCATTTTTCTAACAAATGTCCTCATAAGAAAAAGAGAAATGATGAAGGTTACTCAAAAAGAAAACAAACATATAAAGGAAAAAGAAACACAAAGAAAGTATTCAAGAAAATATTATGAACCAAAGAAGACATCTCATCATCAGATGAAGATGAACTCAGTGATAGTGAGACATAAAGAGTTCTATTCATGGTGATGCAAACCCCCTACTTCCCCATAGGGCTACCTGACTACCCGACGTCCCGGTCAAGGATATCCGATTCTTGAGTCGAATGACTCCTTGGAACCTTAATGGTCCCCTTCGGTATCTAAACGCATGCCCTTTTGGCTCCTTGGTGCAGGTTTGATAACACCCACAACCTTTCCTTTTGTTCTTCTGCGAAATCTCAGAGTACTGGGCATTAGATTTTTTCCTGATAAGCCCTCTCTTAATATGACATTAGGAGATGCCTTCTTGTGACCACGTGATTGTGGGTGCAACCAATAGCAGTTGGGATCAAACTGATTTTCGGCCTGCAATTCTCCTCGAACCTCCACATGTCCTCTTGGCAAAACCATGGTATGGGTTGCGACACACCCTCAATGTTTTAAAGTCATCACAACTCCTGTCCCCGCAATGCTATGGGATCGTTGATCTTGTGATATTGAAAATACTGTCTGAACTAACAGTTCATATCTGTGCTTTGAAAATCCACGGACCAGATCTGTCCCTTCTGAATCAAAGAATGTGATATCTTCGTGATTCTGGACTTTGGGGTTTTGAAATCTCAAACCATGCTTTCTTCCGTACTTCAATCTTCCAAAGCTGAGAATCTGCAAACACCTGTCCTACTCAATCAACGGTCCTACTTCCACTTCGGGTGTTTGAACTTTCAACCCAGATGAATGGTCCTATGACCCCCTTCTCGATCGATGATCGAGATCTCCTTCGGGTCTTTAGACTTCTGAGATCTCAAATCTCAAACTTCACCCTTATTCCCAATGCCTTTTATTTGAAGGCTATAATCCACTTATACATGTCCTCCTGATATGAAGATCAAGGATTACTTCGGGTCTTTACCCAGAGTGCATGGATTCATGCCACGTCTCTCATAGATCCGATGACTACGAATCACTTCTGGACTTTACCCATAGTCCATGGATTCATGCCATGTCTCCTATAGATCTGGCGGTCCAGATTTACTTTGGATCTTTAGGATTCAACAATCTTAGATCTCAACTAAAACCGTGCTACACTTTACCCAGGGCTCGCAATATATTGACAAGTGTCCCTTTGCAGATCGACGACTCTCGACTCTTCGACTATTCAGGCTTCAGATGTTTCAACCTTTCATATTTTCCTTCCTTTGGATATCACGACCCACTGACACATATCCTTCTATATATAACGGTCCATATTCGCTCCGACCCTTCAAATCTTCGTGCTTTGGAAATCTCAAGTTTCAAACTTGCCTCCTCCTGGACCCACGGTATCTGACGGCTCAGATTTACCCTGGGTGATCCGATGCTTGAATATTACCTCGAACAATA
>SNQJ01S0222907.1:0-14909 GCA_010110895.2 Picea sitchensis
AAGAGTTGCAGAAGAGAGACGATAAAGTTGGGATGCGAGATTTTCACTGCTTAAGAAGAATAAGCAGTGGCATGTAGAAGTTTATTAGTCATTTTGTAGAGCTCAACTTCATCCTCCTGGGGAAATATCCATTAATCCTTGACTGAATTGATAGTTATTGTTTTGTGTCTTTTTGAGAATATCAATCTAATATTCTATATGCATGGCTCAACTATAATTGCTTTGGCATCACTATGTGGAACTTGTGAAAATTATTTGTATATATTAAAGTTTTGGCCATATAATTGCAGAGGGCACATTTTTTGCATTCCTTGCTAATGTTCTATATGCATGGCTCAACTATATTTGCTTTGGGATCATTATGTGGAACTTGTGAAAAATATTTGTTGATATTAAAGTTTTGGCCTTATAATTGTAGAGGAACATTTTTTGCATTCCTTTCTAATGGCCTTAAGGTGTTTTTTGCATTCCTTGCTAATGTTCAAACCATTGCACCCAACTAACCAAAAAAAAGATTTTGGGTCCACTACAAAAATTTGGAATTCTCATAGGCTCGATCTCACCATTTCTCACCATGTTTATTACCTCTTAATATGACATGGATTTCAAACTTGACATGATTTACAATACTAAGACCAGAATCAAGAAATTGTTTCTTCAAGTATCAAGTATGATTTCATAGGGTGCCTTTGAAGATGTCCTTTGTCAAAACTTCTTCAACCCTAACTGTAGCAAGCCTTTTCTCCTGCAAGGAAAATTACGTTGCATAATAGAAGTCAATTGTGTAGCGCATGCATAATTAGCATTGTTTGTGCACAACATATTTTAATTGTATCTTCCATGTGCTTTGCATCGAAATGCTCTACCACATATTCACTAGATACCCTATTTCCTAGCTCAGATTCTTGATAAAAAATCTCATCTGTTGCTAGGTGCTTTGCCACCTTTGCTTGAGATAGCATACATTATCACTCCACCTTCATCAAAGAATCACATCCAAAAATAGAGAACACTTCTTAGGCACTCCCATAGTTTGTCACTACTGGATTTTTCTTTCGAGTCCCATTGACCTCTTTTTTTGGTCAATCATGAACATTAATATAATTTTCTTATCCATCTTATTTAGGTCTGAAATAAAAAATGCATCTCATATATTATTCAGGTCATTTGTACTTCATTATAGGGGGGAAATAGTATTAAACTACGGGACATGAGAAACACTCATCTTTCATTGATTTCCACCTATCATGAAGTGTGGGCAGCTAACACTAGAGACAAAGATAAGGAGCAATCATAAAATTTATTCCAGGTTGTAAAGTATTTTTTGTAAAGTGGGAAAAGAACAAAATAGGGAAAACCAAGAGTTGTAACTGTCAATGGGAATTCAAGAAGTCCCAAGAAACAGTTGCAAACTCAACTATATATGACAAAGAGCAACCATTTTGAAAGGGATCTTAATTTTTGTAAATTTCTGAACTATTTATGAAATCTGAATAGCAAGAGGCCCTCAGAGACATTTTGGAGGAGAAGGAGGTCTGGTGTTTATGATGCTTTTGATGTGAACTGTTTCCATATTTTTTTCATGATCACCGTGAATATTGCATTTTTCCTATGTCAACAGGACCTAATATCATGAACAACTATTTTAATGTCTTTAACTAAAGGATAATTTATAAAGATCAATTGTACATCAGCTCTTGGTATTTGTTTGCTCCAAATAAGATTTTTGTTTCCAGCAAAACCTAGCCTATGGGAAATATGTTGTAATCTCACATACCTTATCACACATCAAAATATACAATTGCCAAATATTCTGTAATCACCAATAATTGTCAATCAGTTTATGTTTCTTGTGCTACATGCAGGTTGCAAGGTCAAAATCTATTGGGTGTATTATCAAATTGTGTTGAAAATAGTGGATGCAGTGCGTCAAACATTTCTTCATCAATCCCAGATTGGGAGGACGAGATGAAGATGCTTAATCTAAAGTAAATCTGGTTTTGTTTCTCAGACAAAAATATGACTCTAACTGAAAACTAAAAAGTAAATCTCACATGTTTAAACATACAAAAGGGAGCCTGCCTCTTTTAATATTGCCACAAAAGTTGTTCGAAGAGAAGAGAGGATGAAAAAAGTGTAAGTTTGCAGGAACATCTGAAAGCATAGACTACACACCTTTAATTTTGGAGTAATGTTCAATGACATCATCAACAAGTCTATTAAAACATGGGATATAACAATGAAGGCCTTCTGAAAGGCCCAATCCCGGATAATCCATTGCAAACAAGCCATATCCAGATGCTGCAAGTTTCTTAGAAACTCCTGCAAGTTTTGTAATATCTCAAGTATGAACACCATAAACTCCCTGGATTAACATAATTACAATAATAACCAGCCTCACTAACACATTAAAATGAAAAATCAAAATTCTTCATAACTTCCAAGAATATGAATGTTACCTTCAAAGAGCAGGAACATCCAAAAGCATAGACTACACACCTTTAATTTTGGAGTAATGTTCAATGACATCATCAACAAGTCTATCAAAACATGGGATATAACAACGAAGGCCTTCTGAAAGGCCCAATCCTGGATAATCCATTGCAAACACACCATATCCAGATGCTGCAAGTTTCTTAGCAACTCCTACAAGTTTTGTAATATCTCAAGTATGAACACAATAAACTCCCTGGATTAACATAATTACAATAATAACCAACCTCACTAACACATTAAAATGAAAAATCAAAATTCTTCATAACTTCCAAGAATATGAATGTTACCTTCAAAGAAAAAGGTGCAAGTATCTCCATATCCATGACAAAAACATACAGCATACTAGGTCTGACCGCATTCGACTCTGGAAGCAAACTCTTAGAAAAATTCCAACTCTTGAATTTTTTCATACCGCTCATTTCCCAGAAGTCCATTTGTCAGCGTTAAAAAATTTCACATGAGGAAAACTTTGGAACTTTCACAAATTCATAAAAATTTTATTATTTGGGGAGATTGTTGCCATTCATACTAGAAGCATATAAATAAGATGTAAGAGCAGGATTTAAAGTGACAAAAAATCAATGTGGTTAGCAGAAAACATATTCATTGGGCATTCTGTCTTGCTAATTATGGTTATAAGTGCATCTTTCTCCTACCATAATTGAGTAACAAACCAAAAATATTTACTAAGGAATAAATCATATCCTAAGACAACGCAGAATATCAAAACCAACAGTACAAAATGCAATAATTTTATTGAAAACCTAGCAAATTGTTGTTATTGAATCGTTACCATAAATGCAAACAAAAAATAAAGGAATAAAATAGCATACCCCTTCGGGCTTTTACTCTAGAAGGCGTCATCTGCAAGGAAAGGGAAAGCTTTCATTCAAATAATGCAAACTGCAGTGTCACTCGGATTCATCGACAACATGTTTTCAGAAACATAAGGACTTTATCCAAATGTTCTGCATTAACTTTAACATTTGTTTGTGTCTGTTTCATCCTTTCATTTAGAAAATTAAAAGCATTAAACGTTCTCAAGGCTTCCAAGTTCCTAAAGTTTTATCTAAACAATGATTCAAGGTGCAATGGGACAGAGTGTTGCTATTATTGTAATCCACTCTGCAAAATCAGAGTTTAAGAGTGCAAAGAAAAGTAAAAACTTTAACATTGCTTCAGAACTGGGCAAAGCGGGTTGATGAAAAAGAGGAATTTCGACATTGAACGCTTAAGATAGCTTCCGAGGTTGTATGGGCCTTGATTGAAGATTTCTTATTGCTACAGGGGTGTCTTGGAGGTCATTGGTGTGAAAATATAACATATAGAGTCTATTTTGATTAGAAAGTAGAGGTGAAGTCTCGGGGTTAAAGATCATATCCAACTTCTACACAGGCTGATATTTCCATCTTTCTTTTTACAGAGGGTACTACAAGTGCAACAGAGTAAGGGGTTGCCCAACAAGAAAGCATGTGGAACGTTCTTTGAATGATCCATCCATGTTGATTGTGACATATGAAGGAGAACACAACCATTCTTAGTCCATGTCTGAAAGCACAAGATTGGTGGTGGATCCATGAGGCTTTTTTGCAGATTGATTCATGTGAAGGCACAAAAGATTTTAATCGGTGGCCATTGTTTGTGTGCAATTGGCCACTTTCTATGGAATGCCTTGAAGAAACTTTATAGGGAAGTAGCCAGCTGATATCGATGCTAAACTTTTTGTCATGGCCTCTAATGAGGTTTTTTTGGCAAAGCTGATCTCGTTTTCATAATGTGATAAAAAGAGATCTTTGTGGAGGACTATTCACTGTCCAAGATATTTAAATTTTGGTTTACATGATGTACAGACTATGAGACTCTTAATCTAATAGAAGAGCATGAAAGAGTTCTCTAATGGGGAAAATTTATATTGACAATATTGCCATTTGGTTATACATTACTGATGAAATAACCAAATAACCTAGATCATGACTTTGTGTTCTCCGATATGAGTTCTTTGTAGTGTGCACTTACTAAATCTTGTTTGATTTTGCTTAAAGGACAAAGATAGGAGAACTTCTCTCTTTAACTATAGATTTTAAAATCCCTCTTGGCTTCACTCTTCTTCTCCTTTCTCTCAACTGGTAATTGAAAGCCCTTCATGTTTTACATGATAATTGAACTGTTTAGGTTCAAATAAAACATATTGTGTTTTATTTGATATGGATAGATGTTTAAGTTTTATTTGCTACCAATATTCTGTATCCTTCCATAGTGACTGGATTTGCATCTTGTTGTGGGCATTGTGGCACCTCCTATGAGTGTAACCCCTGATAAGATATACATGTTTTTTCTAGATTTCATTCCAACAAAACTACAAGGTCTTGATAACATATGAAATACATGGAGGGTTTGAAATTGGCTAAAATGATCATGTTTCAGAATTTATGCTTAGTATAAAATAGTGTCTTGCTTTTTAAAGGGTTGCAAAATAAGATAACATAACTGTCTAAAGTAGAGAATTATGAAGGTAAATATGATAAATGGCAGATGTAGAGCAATCTACACCAAATCTAATCTAATGTCACAAGATAGAAATCTATGCATTCAACTCCAAAGAGAGTGTTGAAAATAAAAATGAAACTAAGATATAATATAAGTACACATGAATGTAGGAAGCATGGGCTGAAATGTTTTTTCCTGTGTTGATCAGTCATTGGATACAAAAGTATACCACACTTGTTTGACAAAATTAAGTTTTCCTCAAGGGGACAAGAAGGAATGATGAGGTTGTCCCCAACACCACTCGTCTCACTTCAGAATCAATGTATATTGATTCATGGGGATGCGTCTGCCAAACAGATATTAGATATCTAATTTATGCAATGAAGTATTACAAACCTGACTTCCGACATTGCTAGTCTGCAACCATAAATTAAGATTCTGTGTTAACTTTTGTCAAACCAGCAAGGTAAGGGATCAAATATGGAAATGCAACTTGTAGATCTAAAACAATATTGCTCTAAAACAATAGATATATATTTTATACCCAAAAATAAATAAATAAAATTTGTTTGAAAAACTTGGTCCCAATGAATGATGCTTAGTCTACATGCTATGGATTCGTCTTGATACAAATGTGAGTAATAGAAGAAGGAAAGGAAGAATAGATAAGGAAATATTTATCCATGAAAATAACCACTCTGAATCTTTGCTAACAATTATCTCAAAAAACTAAATGTCAAGCTCATAAAAGCCTACAAAATGTAACAATCTTTATATCAATCCAAAATAATAAAGAATGGAGCTACCAACACCAACCTGAATTTGTATTACCTTAAAGCCTAATGACAAAGTCAAGCATCCGTGAACCTGGAAATCAATTACGAAATAAGATACATGATCATTACACATACATACTCACATTATCATTACACATACATACTCACATGGTCATTAATCTATTATCTATTATTTCATTAATTCATTCCAACTAATCTTTTTATATGCTATTTAAATGTTAATGAATATAAGATTTGGGTTTGTTTGCTTTGGAAGATTACATTCAAATGGGGATTTTCAACTAGATATCTCACTTACAAGCTATTCATCACCCATAATTACCAAATCTTACCTAGATTTGTCCTCACCAAATTCAACAAACCAATCATATATGTTAGTGATGTGTTTTGAATCTCCATAATCAAAATACCATGCATCTGATTTACTTTTATCCGAGAAGTAACAAAAGATTAAAGTTATTTTTCCCTTTTCCAACAATCTTTACCTACTTTTTGGTGAGTTTGCCATGCTCCAAATCCTGCGTTTTTTTCCTGCACTTAATCATCAGATGCCCTACTTTGGTACACTAATAGAACTTCAAATTCTTAGTTATGGATTCTCATTTCTCGAATTTGTACATAGAGATGTTTTTTCACCAAAGTTATGTGTGTCTATGACATTTTTTATAGTGCTTTGAGGGGTTGATTGTGCATGAAGATATACCAAATATAATATATCAAATATCACCAACTCAAACAAGACTGAAAATACAACTTACCTTATGTCTTCTCTTATGTCTACTTTAAATAAAAGAACTTGGTAAATGATTCTGATTTTAAGTCATTAGATATGGGAACAAGAACTAAGTTTCGTTAACATAAACCAAAAATTGTTCTTTTAGTTTACCTAGCTTTCTTACATAGTAAGTTAAGCCCATTCTCTTATGTCTGATATTTATCTTTCGAGCTAGAAAGATATACATGAAATTGGACTGAAGAGATCGTGTAATAAAAGGTTCCAAGGCCATTCATTAATCTATAAGATAAAACTATTCTTGTAAAGAACTTGAAAAATGCCTCCTCCTCTTCATGGTTAATGCTTAGTGGTAATGTTTCTTATTATATTGGAATCTTTGGTGAGCATCATAATTTTATGAGAAGATCAACATTAAATGTAAACATTTTTTAATTTATGAAGTCGTTAGTCTGCATTAATGATAAAAATTTTAAATCTTAGCATGGCCCACAACCTATGTGTAAAAGTTTTGTTTAATAAATAAATTGATGATAATGAGGGTTATTGAAGATAATGACTTCCATCAATTAAACCCCAAGTCTGTAGGATGGCCTCGTAGTGTGTTCTTCAACAATAGAAATTGTAATGGGTTTAATATGAGCTGTATGTTTACAATAATCACCAAGATACTAAACTTCTCCATTTCTACAAACAAGCCTTTTCATTCAAAAAAATATTGTTCCTTATGGAAACCGAGGCATTCACTTCTTTAGTGGCTTATTACGGTTGGGAAAAACTTCTCCAGCCACCGTTTCACATCTCAAAAAAATTCCCCGTTATTATAAATGAATAGAGCACTAGAAGAGACTCCTGTTCAAATCATTTTCATCGACCACGTCAGCACCCGGGAGAGCTAGGAACACAAATCCACTGGGAATCCTTACCGAAACGTGGGCGTCATCGATGTCGAACCCAACTGTTGAGTAGGCCGGGATAGAGGAAACCCCATTACCATCCTCGAGAGGGAAGAAACTAAAGAACCTCAATAACCATTGACTATCCAAATCATTACTATTACTTTGAAAGAAATCGCCGTAATAGGCGCTTTGATTTCAATTATTTTATAGCATATATGGGGCCCATCTGACCTATAATGATTGATTCCCTGGAGTGATCCCTTTCACACAGGTTTAGAGCCTTCTTCGTCCCCTACGGCTAATTATTGAATAGGGCAACGGAACCTTTATCATTAATTGATGCGGGTTCAATCTGTATGGGTAGGACCTTTTCATTCAAAAGAATATTGTTCCTTATGGAGACCGAGGAATTCACTTCTATTGTGGCTTATTACGGTTGGGAAAAACTTCTCCAGCCACCGTTTCACATCTCAAAAAATTCTGATCGCTACCAAGAACATTTGTGTTCTCAGAAAATAGCAATACGATGAACATTTTTCATCATGCAACAGGGGTTCTGCTATTGCACCTTTGAATTTCTTCACCTGTGCGTTGTGTCACACTTCAAAATATTTCTAGCGCAACGCGCCACAATTTGGAAATTTTTTTTTCTTACGACAAGGTTATAGGCGATGGTTAGACTTAATCAACCTGATCAAGGGTTTAGGGCACTGTCACACTTCGTAATATTTCTCGCGCAACGCACCACAATTTGGAAAATATTTTTTCTTGCGACAAGGTTATAGGTGATGGTTAGACTCAATCAACTGGATCAACTGGTGGCTCCTTCAGGGAATGGAGCATTCCCAGCAAGGTGAAATGGATACATTTCAATCTTTAAAATAAAATTGAAATACTTAAAATGACTAAATGCAGTTGTTTAGTCCTATAAGTCATGGGTTCCAATCCTGCGAATCCCATGGGATGCGGTACAAAGTTTCTTCAAATTTCGTGTGCCTCCTCCAGGCTTCATCCATCCATGACAAGGTAAAACAAATCCCGCTTTTATTTTTGCGCATATAGTATTTTTTTATACATGAAAAATTTAAAGCATATAGATTTTATTTACCTTAAATATCCAACATTTAAATCACCGCAAAAATAAAATCTATATGCAGTGATTTAAATGTTGGATATTTACCGCAAATATCCAACATTTAAATCACACACACATAACAAAACTATATAAAATTTACCGCGACAAAATTTTATTTTACCGCAGTCATCCAACATTTAAATCACGCCATAACAAAACTATATAAAAAATTTATCGCATAATAATTTTATTTACCACAAATTCTAAACATGTAAATCTATTTACCAAGAAATTTAAAATGCACGATAAAGATTTTATTTTTGCCCATGTTAATCAATTGGGTATCACATCCAACCTTAAATCATAAAGCATAAAAAATTATAGGTCATTTGCCATTGCCAGATATTCAACAATAATTTTTCGAGGGTGAGATAGCTTTCTTAAGGATTCGTTGTCCTACAACTCATGCTTTCCATGCCATATGATTCCTCCAATACTGGAACTGGGGCTGCCCTATGTAGTGAAGCATGTTCCTCAACGAGCTAATTAAGGGAAGTGGAGGCAGTTTCTGTCTGTTAAGAATTTGAGATATCGGGTTTGGGTCGAGGAAGTAGCAAGAGTCTCCTTAAAAGTGGAAGGAGAACCCCAAGTGGATTTGAGTATTAGGCGAACTTTCACATGCAGTAGCTTTGGCTTCTTAACTTAAGAAAGATTGAGACCTTTAGACAAGCTTTCAAGAGGCAAAAGCAGTGATTCCATGGGCGGGCACTAGTTCCAGAGGGTGCAGTTACTGAATAGATGCAATCTAATCTAGAAGTCATAGTTCCAAAGAGGGTAGCCTGTGAGGGTGCGCCCAGCTGCATAGTTCCAGCGGGCGTAGTTTTGTATAGAGATGGATGAGATCAGAGAAATCCTCTCATTTGAAAATGAGACAAACATTGTTGATCTTAAGTATTTCTCGCCTACTGTGGATGTTGAATTTATCCCATATAATTAATAGAAGTAGACTTGTTTGGAGATTACTTAATATCTCATACATTTCCCAATTCTTGTATTTGTATTTTCACTAAATTTTGTTTTTCTTTGGTCTCCTCCACCAGGACCAACACTTTTTCTTTATCCCTCAAATTCCAGCCAACATTATTTTTTCCAAATTTATTTCAATCTCACAGATCGACTGGTGAGAGTAGCATGGGGTCTCCCACAACTACACCAATGTGAATGCTCCTCTCCAAACATGACAATCCTTTCACACATGTTAGTGACCATTGCTACCCATCAAAATACATGGGTATTTTGAGATATCCTTTATAGCTTGGGGAATGTGTATAACCCGTGTGCACGGGCCTAAATTTGGGTGATATTTGCACTATGGGATGCATGGGAAAATAAAGGAGGTATTGTTTATGTGAGCCTAGAGTAAAGCAATCACTATGAATAAATTCCTCCATATACTCAAACTCTCATGTAGACAAGAATAGGACGTGTGGTTGTGGGTATAGTTGATCCAAATCCAAGATGTATCAATACTGGAGGAATTATGCCAGATCCCGAATGACGCATATATCCTTTGAGTGCTTATGGGAAAGTCTTTCATTTCAATAAGGTTCTCAGTGTCACTAGATAGTGGCATGTTGGATGATCTTGGAAATGGTGCAGTCAAAGAAGGGGGCTACTACTCCTGGGCAGGGCAACATTTCTTGTAACAGAGGTTGTACTTATGTTGTATAGATCTCAAGAGGCCAAAACATGAATGACCTCACATTCACTTGAATTCAACATACCCCCTGTTTCTCTTGTTCCTTGTTATGACATACTTTTCTAGGTTCAAGTGCTTCTTCCTTTGATCTTAAAGCTTTAGTCCTCTTCACTTTTATGTCTTGTTGTCACAATCAATTTGTCTTTGCCACCACTTTATTCATATTATATCAGAGGTATGGAGTAGAAAAATACATTGTTTAGAAGTGAAATTGTTTTTGTCTAGGATTTGGTTGAAATGGCTTTCCCATAATTGGTTTACTACCTCTTCTTACATAATATTTGGTTTACTTTGAAGGTGCATGCTTTGTAGTATGCATTGGGAATTATTTTATTCTTTCTGGTTTGGCTACGAAGGCTATAGAGCTTGTTTTCACAATAGACTCTAAGACAAACAATACATTTGAACTCAAAAGGAAACATTTTCAGTGAAAGGAGGTTCAAGGAGGTTTGTCGTAGCTTATGCTTTTGAACAAATTTGGTCCTCAGTTTCGGTTTGACAAGACACTTTAAAATCTATTTTGTCATCATTTCAAGTTCCATTGTTCATGTCTTCAAAGTATGGGAGACAAGTAATCGAATTGGTGCAAAATGAACTTGTGCAACCATGGAGAGCATTATTTGCCTGGAAGGTTGGATTAATTGACTACAATCACATGGTTCTTATTTTCGTTATATTTATGGGGTGCATGATGTGATTACATTGGATTGTCAGAGGTTCACAATGTTATTCTTTTGGTAGTCTTAAATTTTGGTTTTATTTTCAATGCAGTGATTTTTAGCTAGAGTCATGTTGTGTTCGTTGGTTTAGATTCCCTCTCTACATCTATAATTTCTATTCTGGTATGGGAAAAATTATCATGAAATAACCTCTCGTATTGGTTGTTACTATCATTGTCCTATCATGACTTGAATTCACTCGCTGACGGTTTGATCCTTGTGATGATGAATTTTTTCAGGTTTGATCACTTTCTAATGAATGGGCGAGGAAGTTCCTTGTGTCAATGAGTATTTTAGGCATTTGGAACAAGTATGTTTTGTCATGTTGAGTATTTTAGGCATTCGTAACAAGGCCTTCTTAACGGTGTCACTTTTGATAGGTACTTGTGTTTTTTCAACTGCTAGATATTTCTAAACATTAACAGTGCCACTTTTGATAGGTACTTGTTGATAGCCTGCAGAATAGCAGAAAAAATTGGCAACAAATGGTTTAGGGATTTAAAGAAAAAGAAAACAAATCCATTTAGGAATCATTACTTCGTCGATTGTATCTAGGTTGAATGGAAGTTTACGTTTTATATGTTTTGAATTTTCTAATAACACTTCTGTATTTGTGGACCCTATTTTAACTGATTGTGATTCCCATCAAATTGCTACTTTGTTATGAAGTTAGTGGCTTTAGTTGGATTAGCATTTGGTCATGAAGTTAGTGACTTATACATGGATTAATATCTGCACATTCCCATAAGTGATGTAATGCCAAGGTGGTATTATAGGTACATTGGGACACATCTAATTGGCAATGCTAAGGTGATGCTTATAGTTGTGGATGAGATGTGATTTGCCTCTTATGCTTGGCAATATATACACGTCAAGGAGGAAGGGGTTTGGACCATGATGGATGGTTTAATATGAAACGAACCTCCCAATTGAAACCACAACTTCATTGACAAATGTTTTTAATTTTAAGATGTATATGATTTGCAAAATAACAAATCTGAGATGATTTGTAGGGGTTACAAATTTGAGACTTCATTACGATGTATGTAATATGCATAAGTTCCACAGGTCCAAGTTTCAAAATCATAGTTCCTCTATGCCCCCAGGGGTTTGGAACTATGCCATATGTGGATTGAATCCAGTCAAAGTGACTTCTTCCGAAGGGCGTAGTTCCAGTGGTGTAGTTCCAGAGAGCATAGTTCCAGAGGTCATAGTTCCAGAGGGTGTAGTTCCAGCGGGCGTAGTTCCAGAGGGCGTAGTTCCAGAGGTCATAGTTCTAGAGGGTGTAGTTCCAGAGGGCGTAGTTCCAATGGCGTAGTTCTAGAGGGCGTAGTTCCAGTGGCGTAGTTACAGAGGGTGCAGTTCTAGAGGGCGTAGTTCTAGAGGTCATAGTTCCAAAGGGCGTAGTTCCAGCGGGCGTAGTTCCAGAGGGCGTAGTTCCAGAGGTCATAGTTCCAGAGGGCGTAGTTCCAAAGAGCGTAGTTCCAGTGGTCATATTTCCAGAGGGCATAGTTCCAGAGTGCGTAGTTCTAGCGACGTAGTTGCAGCGGGCGTAGTTCCAGAGGGTGTAGTTCCAGTGGCGTAGTTCCAGCGGGTGTAGTTCCAACGGCGTAGTTCCAGAGGGCGTAGTTCTAGTGGCGTAGTTCCAGTGGTCATAGTTCAAGAGGGCGTAGTTCCAGAGGCGTAGTTCCAGAGGGTGTAGTTCCAACGGCATAGTTCCAGAGGGCGTAGTTCCAGTGGCGTAGTTCCAGAGGGCATAGTTCCAGAGGTCATAGTTCCAGAGGGCGTAGTTCCAGAGGGCGTAGTTCTAGAGGGCGTAGTTCCAGAGGTCATAGTTCCAGAGGGCATAGTTCCAGAGGGCGTAGTTCCAATGGCGTAGTTTCAGATGGCGTATTTCCAGTGGCGTAGTTCCAGAGGGCATAGTTCCACAGGTCATAGTTCCAGAGGGTGTAGTTCCAGCGGGCGTAGTTCCAGAGGGTGTAGTTCCAGAGGTCATAGTTCCAGAGGGTGTAGTTCTAGAGGGCATAGTTCCAGTGGCATAGTTCCAGCGGTCATAGTTCCAGAGGGCGTAGTTCTAGTGGCGTAGTTCCAGAGGGCGTAGTTCCAACGGGCGTAGTTCCAGTGGCATAGTTCCAGCGGCCATAGTTCCAGCGGCGTAGTTCCAGAGGGCATAGTTCCAGTGGCGTAGTTTCAGCGGTCATAGTTCCAGAGGGCGTAGTTGCAGCGACGTAGTTCCAGAGGGCATAGTTGCAGCGACGTAGTTGCAGTGGCGTAGTTCCAGAGGGCGTAGTTCCAGTGGTGTAGTTCCAGAGGGCATAGTTCCAGAGGTCATAGTTCCAGAGGGCGTAGTTCCAGCGGGTGTAGTTCTAGAGGGCGTAGTTCCAGAGGTCATAGTTCCAGAGGGCGTAGTTCCAGAGGGCGTAGTTCCAATGGCATAGTTCTAGAGGGCATAGTTCCAGTGGCGTAGTTCTAGAGGGCGTAGTTCTAGAGGTTATAGTTCCAGAGGGCGTAGTTCCAACGGGCGTAGTTCCAGAGGGCGTAGTTCCAAAGGTCATAGTTCCAGAGGGCATAGTTCCAGAGGGCGTAGTTCCAGTGGTCATAGTTCCAGAGGGCGTAGTTCCAGTGGCGTAGTTCCAGAGGGCATAGTTCCAGTGGCGTAGTTACAGAGGTCATAGTTCCAGAGGGCATAGTTCTAGAGGGCGCTAGAGGGCGTAGTTCCAGCGGCGTAGTTCCAGAGGGCATAGTTCCAGCGGGCGTAGTTCCAGAGGGCGTAGTTCCAGAGGGCATAGTTCTAGAGGGCGTAGTTCCAGTGGCGTAGTTCTAGCGGTCATAGTTCCAGAGGGCGTAGTTCCAGTGGCGTAGTTCTAGAGGGCGTAGTTCCAGTGGCGTAGTTCCAGAGGGCATAGTTCCAGTGGTCATAGTTCCAGAGGGCGTAGTTCCAGCGGTGTAGTTCCAGAGGACATAGCTCCAGTGGCATAGTTACATAGGTCATAGTTCCAGAGGGCGTAGTTCTAGAGGGCGCTAGAGGGCGTAGTTCCAGCGACGTAGTTCCAGAGGGTGTAGTTCCAGAGGTCATAGTTCCAGAGGGCGTAGTTCTAGAGGGCGTAGTTCCAGTGGCATAGTTCTAGTGGTCATAATTCCAGAGGGCGTAGTTCCAGTGACATAGTTCCAGAGGGCGTAGTTCTGTAGTTCCAGCAGCGCAGTTCCAACGACGTAATTCCAGAGGTTGTAGTTCCAGAGGTCGTAGTTCTAGAGGGCGTAGTTCCAGTGGCGTAGTTCCAGAGGTCATAGTTCCAGAGGGCATAGTTCCAGAGGGCGTAGTTCCAAAGGGCGTAGTTCTAGAGGTCATAGTTCCAGAGGGCGCAGTTCCAGAGGGCATAGTTCCAGTGGCGTAGTTCCAACGACGTAGCTGCAGAGGGCGTAGTTGCAGAGGGCGTAGTTCCAGAGGTCATAGTTCCAGAGGGCATAGTTCCAGAGGGCATAGTTCTAGTGGTGTAGTTCCAGAGGTCATAGTTCTAGAGGGCATAGTCCCAGTGGCGTAGTTCCAGAGGGCGTAGTTCCAGTGGCGTAGTTCCAGAGGGCATAGTTCCAGAGGGCGTAGTTCCGGTGGTCATAGTTCTAGAGGGTGTAGTTCTAGAGGGCGCTAGAGGGCGTAGTTCCAGTGGCATATTTCCAGAGGGCGTAGTTCCAGCGGGTGTAGTTCCAGAGGCTGTAGTTCTGCATCCACCCTATCCCCTTTCACATTCATTTAACCATTTTTTATTCTCCCCATCTTCTAGGCACTCACTCCTAGGTGGTGCACTTCACTAGAAGGTCCAACTTCCTTTGACATAAGCCTTGTTCACAACATGTTTTCACCTTGATGATGGTAATTGACTTAGAACTAGTGTGTCCTTGCTATTTTGAGCAGATTTTGCACATGGTTTGAGATTTGCATGGAGCAC
>SNQJ01S0222911.1:4568-14909 GCA_010110895.2 Picea sitchensis
CAATATGAAGTCATAATTGAGAAGAAATTCAAGCAGTGGAGTAAGAGGGAGTTTGGGTTTGCAAATATTCCATAAGAGAAGCATGGCAAAGAAAACCCTACCTCACAGAACAAAGGACAAATCAAGGAGAGTCAATTTCAAGAAAACCAGTCCAAGAAATCATCTAAGAAGGGTGATGGGAAGTCTAAGAAAGACACCGAAAAGTGGTATGAGTTCCACTAAATCCCCTAGCATAACACCGATGAATGTCACTTGAAATAGTGATTGGTGGCCGAGCTCAAATAAAAATAATCAAAACCTAACTCAGACTATGATTCAGAGCATAATAAAGGGAAATAGATCATCGATTCAAAATCCACTGCTACCATCTTGGACACAATAATACAACCAGAAGAACTAGAAGAGAATAAGGAGGGGGAGCGCCTCTTCCACTTGCATATGTGGGTAAAGGGGACCCCACTACATTTAATTGTTGACAGCGAGAGTCAGAATAACCTTATCTCAGCTGAGGTTTTCAAGATATTGAAGCTACCAACAATACCATATCCCCAACCATACACCATCAGATGGTTGAGTCAGGGACAAGACATCTACATCAGTAAATGGTTTCTTCTATCCTATGACATCAATCCCTTCAAGAATGAGGTACTCTATGATGTTTCCCCACTTGAAGGTTTTGATATTATTTTAGGAGAACCATATATGTGGAAACACCATGCTATCTATGAGTCTCGACCCCACAGTTTCATTATTACTTTGGGAGGTCAAATCTACATGGTACTGGAGGTATCTTCAACTATTCCCACTTCATTGATCTCGACAAAACAATGTTGCAAATTAATCTCTCAGACCACAACGTTTTCCTTCTTCGTGTTCCACTTGGAAGGTGAACAAAAGATCATTACAACCACTACAACCTCGGCCCAAGACCTTTCTATCCAATAGAAGCATATTGATAAGATTTTATATGAGCACAAAGATATTTTTGCTTCACCTACGGGGGTGCCTCTACACTACCACATCCAAAATTCCATTGAATTGGTTCCTGGTGCTCCCTTACCGAATGGTCCAATATATAGATGCTCCCTTCCATAGAATGAGACTCTTCCATGTCCAACATAGCTCTATTGGCCATAACCCTTTTCAGGTGTGCTTGGGGTTCCAACCATTATCCCCCATTGATATAACTCTCCTTATTGCATATTCACTGACATAGTCCTCCCACACTCAGACCAAGGCAGATCATGTAACTAGATTTTTTGAATGGATCCAACACCCCCACCATCAGGTTCATGAAATCCTTCCATGGGCCAAGTACAAGCATGATAGCTATTTCAACAAGGCAAGAGACTCACCAAAGTTAAGATTCATAAAATGTTTCCCCCTCTCCTAAAGGAATTTGATGAAATGGGGACCATTGCTTCCTAAGGGGGGAGGATTGATCCAAGTGGATATCGGTGGCCATCCACCTTCTCCACTGAATAAACTTGTTTGAGCCTGTGGTTTTGATAAACCATGATATTCACCCTTCTGATGGGGAATGTAATGTAATTCAATCTCCATTTGTAATGTAATGTAATTTCTACAACGTTAATGCACCAGATCCCATCAGAACTCTACACATCAGCGTGCTTGGGATAGAGTAGTACTGGGATGGGTGACCTCACAGGAAGTCCTAGAGTCTTACATGCATGGAATTTTCTAAACTTAGACCAATTTATCCTACATGCATCATGTGAATTATTCTCCTCTCACTCTCTAATCGAGGTGAAGGAGGCTCTTTAAGCATTAAATGGAGTGTGTTGTAAAGCATTTTGTGAATGAAGCGTAGTCAACATCTGTTTCTCTTCAGAGATAAGATACCACCATTCTAGCAAGTTCATTTCACTCTACATTTTTATAGTTCGTGCATATTTTGTTCATTAATAGAAATTGAGTATTATTATATCTCTGTCTTTTTGTCATATTTCTATGTTTTATCTTGTTCCCTCACAAATCTAAATCAAGCATCTTCTTTATTATGGACATTAATGTATGCTTTAGTTTAAGATTTTAGTTTAAAACTATATAATAAAGTTTTTTGTTATAACAATATGCATTTAAACTCAAGAAAGAAATGAATTATATAAAGACTTATTCAATATAATTTCAAAAACCAAGGTTTAAAGCTCTTTTATTGATGAATTTTTGGATTTTGAGTTTTATAAATAAAGAAAATTTTGAACAAGTTATAATTATTTTGATATTTCTAAATCAATGATACCAAATATTGTAATCCAAGTGAAAACCTCTCAAATTCTCTATAGATTCACATCCAAGAAATAAAAAATGTACCCGAATAGAAAATGTGACAATTTGGTTATGTTGTTAAAATATCGTTTATTAATTTGCCTCTCGAAGAAAAGCCCTATTGATATTCTATTGGTCCTTAATACATCATGCAATGATGACTTAAATGTTTCTAACTACCATATTGACAAGGTAGCAAACTCAATATAGGAAGTGGTATCAGAGCTTTGAAAAGTGGTTTTGAAAAGTTTTGAAATTGTCAAATTTGAAAAGGAAGGTGAAACATATACTAAATATGGTTTGACGGTATCGAAGATTTTTTCTCCATTAACCTCAATTCTCTGAAATCTTGGATAATATATTTTGTTGTTGATCTCCTTTTCCTTCCATCCATCTAATCTAAAGGCCGATCAAGTTAATCATGAAGAGGACTTTTGACTTTGAGGAAAAAATTGAAAGTTATAGTTAAGAATTATTTCAAGAGGTATGGTGATACATCTAATTGGAATCAAGGCATTTTTGTGGATTTCTCGAGTAATTTCATGCATTTACTCTTGTCATGAATCAATCTTTTGATTCTTAAATGTCCCAGTCATCTAGTAAGATTATCAATTTCTGATAAGTTATCTTACATCATTCATTGGATTATTGTTTTCCTTGGTAATTTTGTTTGACTTATTTCTAGTGAAATGATCATAGAATTAATTCCAAATATTTTATTTTCATCTCTTGCAACTTTGTGATATGGATTGCATGACAACATCTCTTGGAGAAATTATTTCCAAAAGGATCATTGATTGTATCTATGTTTATTTATTGGTCTTGTAGGTTATCCTACAAACCAAAGATCTTTAAATCAGTTAGATTAATTTGTGTGAAGAAACTATTATATAGAACCAGAAAAATGAAAAAGAAAAATAAAAATTGTTAAAGCCAACCGAACATATCATCGAAGGGTAATTTATTCAAAGATACCCATTTTTGAAAATTTTGTTACTTTGGCCAAAGGTAATTTTCTTCTCAAATCTAAACTTTAAACTAGCTCTCACTCAATTGTGTGCGATCTCTGTGTATGTTTTTATGATTTAAATAGTGGAACACAAGGTGACAATTTCATTTTTTTTTGTTAAAACAACATTTATTGATTTGCCTCTACAAGAAAAATACCTATCCATAGTCTATTGGTCCTTAATAGATCATATAGTGTGGAATTAATGTTTCTAACTACCAAATTGACAATGTCGCAGAATCAATACCAGAAGTAATATCAGAGCTTTAGAAAGTGATTTTGAAAAGTTTTGAAATGCTCTAATTTGAATAGGAAAACGACACCTATACTAAAGGTGGTTTGTTGGTATCGGATCTTTTTTCTCCATTAACCTCCATTCACTTAGAGTTTCAATATTAACCCTCACCATTGATCTACTTTTCTTTCTATTCATTGGATCTAAAGTCTTATCAAATTATAATTTAGTCTTTAAAATAGATCGCAACTCAATTATTTATTCCTTTAATAATGTTTTAATCCTTTAAAAACTTATTTTAATCATGACTTAGTTGTCTTTATTAAAATTTCAAAAAGCTTTCATATTTTATTATAACAAAATTAAAATTTTCTCATAGACAAAGTAATTTAAACCTATAGTTACAATATGGACTAGGTCTTTATCAACAAAGTGTTTGAAACCAGATTTTCTAATTCCGGTTGTTAAGAAACCATTGTTCTTTTTCTAGGAACCATCTTATCTTCTACCATTAATTTACTACAAGTTTTGTCCAAAATACCTTTTTTCAAATGTTTTTACAACAAAATTAATTTCAGGCTAAGTTATTCCAAGACACCAGTGTTTGAAAATTTTGCAAATTTGACAAAATAAATTTTGGTCCTCGAATATGTAGTTTAAACCAGCTATGGATAAATTGTATACATTCTATGTACATGTTTTTATCGTTTGAATGGCATAAGAAAAGGTGACATTTTTCTTAAAATACCCTTTATTTATTTGCCTCTTGAAGGAAAACACATATCGATATTTTGTTGTTCCTTTTTACATCGTCGTTTATGCATTTACCTTCTTTGTACAAACATTGTCTTTTCTTGACACCTGTTAAAAATTCCCCACCTATGCAGAAGCGGGAGGAACTTTCCTTGCCACTGTACCAATGTTGTGCCTTTCTGTATCCCGCAAAAGCATTGTAATGTGGAGGCAGAGAAAACTTCCCACAAATGTTACCCACTCATGGTGTCAATCTTCCCACACTCCGCATCCGACATTATTTATCCTTGCATTCCACATCCAATAGTTTTGAACTTAGTTTATTTTCCCAACACCCTTCGATGCCCATGTTGAGATAGCACTTGAATCATCCTCCCACGCTGACATGTCCTCCCACACCCACATGTCATCCTGCATTACACATTCTTTGTTTCAGGATATAAAGGATCATTTTCACAAAAGATCTGCATCCCACATTCCACATGGAGCATGATTTATATTTTCAAGGTACTTGTGGCACATCTTCCATGCATATGTTACATGATAAGGATGGTTGTTGATAATTAATGAGTCTTTTCCTTCACACATTGCCTCCTAGTGTTTCACACACAAATGAAAATTACCATTAATGAATGATACAAATGTATGTATAATGAATAAAGTATGAAATAATGTGACTGATTGTTATTTTAATATTATTAATTATTACCTAGGTTCTTATCAGATAGAAAATCTAATATATACGCATAATTCTCACATATACCTAAGCACATTAAAATTGAAAGAGATGGTGAGTAGGAAAAGGAGCAAACCATTTTGTGGTGATGCAACAAACTCTCTAGGTCGTAAAATCAAGGAATTCCAGTTGTCTATAGCCTACAAGTAGTATTATGATCTCTCCGACGAAGAAAATCTTATGCACAAAGTGTGGACCTCCGGGATAGACAATGTTGGGTGCATTCCTGAAGCATTTGATTTTATAGAGCTATTATCGTGGTGTGCTTGTATATTGCTTCCTTATAATGAAAAATTAAAATAAATAAATTATATCTTCACCTCTTTCGATAGTACTCCAAAAAAAATGTTTTTATCAACCAAATTCAAAAAATCCTCTTCCATTGTTTCTCAATTTGTCTCCAAAACTTCCCTCCCATCGACCAATTTCAATAAACCTTCTTCTCAACTTTGCAAAAAATGTCCATTGCCAAAATTTCAATTTCCCATTGCCTCTTTCTCAAAAAATTCCCTTAATCTCAGACACTTTGGAAAAAACCTCAAGTATCATCAGTGCTTATTAAAAGAGTTAGGTACCATCAATGGATTTCAAAAAACCCTTCTTTTCACCTTTTCCAATGCTTCTAAAAAAAAATTGTTTCCATTGACCAACTTATAAACAAATTCTTCGGTGCTTCCCACAAAACATCCATCACCAAAATTTCAAATTTCCATCGACGCTTTCTCACACACTTCCCTTATTCATCGATGCTATGGAAAAAATTGAAGTACCATCAGTTGTTATAAAAAAACTTAGGTGTCATAAACACTTTCGAAATTTCTTAAGTACCATCAACAAACGTTGAACACGTACTCTGTTTTTGGCATTCAAAAGAATTTGTCTACTTTTTTAATTTTTTTTACTTTTCCAATAGTGTATATTTCAAATTTTTTTATGAATTTTTTTATTTTTATAATAAATTTTTTACTTTGAGAATAATACATATTTCAAATCATTTTATGACTTTTTTTTTTTAATTTCTTGATAAGATTGGAACATATGCCATTCTATATGGAATGTATAAAATCACAAAACCAAAACATGCTAAATTTTTTATGAAATCAAAACAAACTGCTCCCCAAAAAATTTGACATTTTTTCAATCAGTTGAGTTCTCAACAACAATATTCAATGGAAATCTGAGGATTGTTAAATAACTCCATTGTATATGATGAAATCATAATATTTTTTTCTAAAATGGTCTCTATTCATATTTGAATTTATGTTTTTACACTTGTTTACTTAATAAACAATGCATACAAAACACTTCAATAATCAATTTCACATCCAAATTAACTTTTCAATTTGCATCTACAAATGCAATTGCGACCTAAACCAATTAATGTTTTGTTTTTGTTTTTTTTGTGTCAGGGAAGGAGCATATTGAAATTATGGCGATCATAAATAGCCCTCCTATAACTGGAATGTCTCTGGTGGATTCATAGAGTAATACTATATGAAGACTTAGTTGGAGTATTTGCTTGCTTCCTTGTTGACCTCCCTAGATACTATAAATAAAGCACGGAAACAACTATGTAAGAAAACAAAACAACTTAGTCCTTACTATGGAATATGGTTTATCTGAATCACGTTTGTCCACAAGGGAGTTATAAGTAATGTAACTATGAATCTCATGGAGAGTTTGATCCTGACTGAGGGGGTGAACACTGGCTGCATGCTTAAAACATGGAAGTCGGATGGGAAGTTGTGTTTGAGTTCGATTTTGTAATAACATGATCCAGATACTTCAATAGCACCTATTCTATTCTTTCATCTACTCATGGTCCAATTTATGATCTTCGTGCTCGTAATTTTGATCTTCGTGACCTCTCCAAGAGGGATAAAATTCATTACGATGGGAAAGCACAATATAAGCTTTGTGCTGCTAGGAAAAGTGGTTCACCTATTCTCATAATCGAATAACCAAATCAGGGAAGACAGGTTTGACTCAACGCTTTGATGGCTGGTGAATTGTAGACGAATCAAAGGGATGGTTCCTTTAGAAAAAAATGGTCAAATTTGTAAGGTTCAATCTTTGGGGCAAGCCTTTAGTTAATTTCCTCTGTAGCAACCTTTATTGCATTATTGCAGGGAAGAAAGAAAGACAAATTAAGTGGGTTCATAAGGAACGAATCGTTCTTCATAGCACATGCTAACTTTATTTCTCCATTTATGCGGATTTATCATAGACCATATATGTGGGGATATGGTGTACCGATAAGCTACCACATAACTCTTGTTCAATATTTTAATCTCACTTCAACTTAAAAGAATGTTGACGATTATATGAGATGTGAACATGGTAAATTTGAAAAGTAAAAAAAAACACTTTATCTATATAAAGAAACTATAAAACTACAACACCTAATGAATTTCATACCCATTATTCTATAGGTATACTGTTGTTTCATAATTAAACTTTATAGACTGCTACTTTTTCAAATTAGAGGGGCATATTGTTTGACAAGTTTCTTGAATTATGACTAACCAATTTAAGATTTCATTTTATAAAACTTCGACTATCCACATTTCTCAATTGAGAAATGTAAAAAATCAATAATTAGCTCTACTTTTAAATATTTCCTTCAAGTAGTATGTAAGAAGTATAAAACTTCAAGATGAAGCAAAATATCATGTTTTAATTTCTATAGAAGTGCCCATATTATTCACCTTATTCCTTTGATGGTAAAATAAAATAACCATGATTATATTGTATTGGAATAATTTAATAAGTAATAGAATTAACTTTTTTTAATATAATATTTTTGTTAAAGATTTTGGTCCATTTTAAATAAATCCAAATCATAATTAAAAAAAAAAATTCACAAAAAAAATTGAATTTGTCCATTTATTAAATCAGTCAATATAATATACCTCATATTCCCACACTATGACATACTCTTCAAACAACGAATTTCATAACATCTAAAAAAAACTCAACATAATCTATATAATATACCTCATATTCCCACACTATGACATACTCTTCAAACAACATCTTAAAAAAAAAATCAAAAGACACACAATTGCTTAGCAAGAAATTAATCTAATTCTTCTATATCATCCACCATTCCAAAAAAATTGAATGATCCAAGTTTTCTATATGAGCAAGAAATTAATACAAGTCTTCTATATCAGCAAGAAATTAATCCAAGTCTTCTATAACCAAAATAATTTTGAATTTTTCTTTCTTTCCATATTACAACCATTAAAACTTTCCATCAATCCCAATAAAGTAAGTCTACATAGTTATTATGGGGATGAAAGTATGAACTCACTATCTCATCCTTCATAATGTAAATGTTAATATTGATTTTATAAACCAACCATTGATGAATGCACCAAAATCACCCACTCCAATCTCCCAAAGTCACCCACTCCACTCTCCATACAAAAGAACCAAACTTAATTAATCGTGCCTTGTTGTTTATGAAATTGCTAATCTAAAGAATTGGTTACAAAAGCCTACATATTCCTTCTTACTAATTCTACAAATGAATTTGGTTTCCATCTCCACTCAAAGTATATTATATGCTAAGGTGGCTATTGATTGAAGGTATGCTTTTATGTTTTCATTTAAAAATATTTCACTTAAAAATATTTCACTTTCCAATATTTTCCCTTATGTTACATTGAATTATATTTAAAACCATGCATTTATTTCATTTATTCTCTTGAATTCAAAACCATTTCTCTATGCTACTATCGAAGTAAAGTATGGAACATTGACTTATATGCATTTATTTCATTTATTCTCTTGAATTCAAAACCATTTCTCTATGCCACCTATTGTGTTTACACCAACACTATCAAAATAAGGAAAATTGGCTTATATTGAACATTTGTTATTATAGAAGCATGGATTTGGTTGTAGGAGCTTTGAGGCCATTATATATTGAAGATTTGAGAAATTGTTAAGGATCATATGCACCTATAACTCTTTCAATCAATTAAATTTTTTTATTGAAGATAATAAACATTAGTGCAAATGGAAGGATCTATCAATCAATTAAGAATATTCATTGAAGATAATAAACATTAGAGAAAATGGAAAGAGAACAATTAAATTTATATCAAAAACAAATTTCTATGTAAATATAGTTTTGAAATTCAAATTAAAGCTCATGTCTACGAAATAATTTTTTCAGATTAATATGACATTCTTATTAACTTGGAATATGATATCTTTATTAACTTGAAAAATTAACATGCATTGAGAAATCTGAAAATGGATAATGTCTTTGTGGTGACTTTTAATTTTAGAATAGTAGCAGTTTTATTTTATATTGAAAAAAACCTCTACCAATTTGAAGCTAGTGAGTCCAATTTAGCATAAATTTTTTTTTGTCATAACACATTGCCTTTTCTCTATGAAAACATATTATGGTGACTATCCCAAAACTGCAGGTAGCCAAAAAAAAGTATGTAGATGGTCTACAAGAGACCTCTAAAGATGCGAGGGTTGAAAGGGTGGGAAAATATTTCAAGCATAGAAAAATTTATAGGGGGCACCCAACATTTTGGTAGCATAATACCTTTGTTTTCATAACACATTTCCCTTTATCATAGTAGGAGCAAGTAAGATATCAAGGTGCTCATTAGGATCTATGAAACCATGTTGTGGTGACTATCCAAAACTACAAGGAGCTTAAGAAAGTAAGTAGATCACCTACAAGAGATCTCTAAAGACACATAAGGGTTGAAACTATTGGGAGATCTCTTAAACTTGGAAATTTGTGAGGGGTGCCCAAATTTTGGGTCACGTGCATATATAGAATATGTGTAATCTTAGGAGGTCAAAATTGTATAGTAGAGTGTAGCTTCATGATATTAATATTCACACCTTTCACCATAAGTAGAAGAATAAAATGGTATACTTGAAGAGTAAATACATCATTGGTGGATCATTAACACAATTTCCATGAAAACTAAAAAATCACATCTAAAATGGGAATTCAACACCTACTTTTTGCTAACAATATAGAAAAACTAATTAAACTTCAACATGGTTCACAAAGTCGATTAATTAATGGAAAATTCATGTTTATAAGTCATCATTGGATCTTAAATAATAATCCTTTCATTTATGGCTGTAAACAAAATGCAATTAATTTCTTTTTAGTTTTTGTCAAAAATGTTTACTTCATGGATATGAATATTGACATCATGGATGTATAATAAATAAAACCAAAAGTAGATCTACAATCCACTTAATCAAGTGTGGAAAAACATCTAATTTTTTTCTTGGAAATAATCACAAATAGATAATACATGCTAAAAT
>SNQJ01S0222912.1:0-15002 GCA_010110895.2 Picea sitchensis
TGCATCGTGCGCGTATGTGCGCATGGTACATTTCTGTTCCGCGCATGTGCATGCGCACCAAACTTTTGTAAAGCGCCCTTCAATTTTTGGTTGCTTTGTATAGTTTTTGACCTTTTTGCAATGCTGTGAATTTAATTCAGTGCCATGAATGACTTCATTACTGTTTGACGATGCTGAGTTCCTGTCGCCATGTGCGAACGAAATTTCAGTGATAACACACCTACTGTTATTTCTTTAATCTCTACTAAGAAATGAAGTAAGGTCATTTCAAAGACCGAATTTTTTTTCTTCTTTGTAATCCATGCTCATAGTAAGAAAAAGGGTGTCGCCACATCCATGGCCTCCACATAAAGCCTCTCTATGCAGTAGAAGAAAGTGGGCGAGATATTGGAATAATACAGATACATCTTCTCCTCACCTACAAGGGTACCAAAACACTACCAAGTCAATCATCAAATTGATCTGACCCCCAATGCACCTCTACCTAATGGACCAGTCTATCGATGCTCGTTGATGGAAAACGACGAAATTAGGGGTCATATCTGAGAGCTTCTTAAAAAGGGGCACATCAGACCCATCTCCTCCCCTTGCAAAATCCCAATTGTACTGGTGCAAAAGAAGGATGGGACTTGACGACTCTGCATTGATTACAAAGCCTTAAATAAAATCATAGTTAGGAATTGCTACCCCATTCCTAGGATTGATGACCTTCTTGACCAACTCAAGGGATAAAATTTCTTCAGCAAGATTGACCTAAAGTCTGGGTACCACCAGGTTCCCATAGAACCAACTAATGTATGGAAGACAACCTTCAAGTCTAAAGAAGGTCTCTACAAATGGCTAGTCATGCCATTTGGCTTATCAAATGCACCAACCACTTTTATGAGGTTGATGGATGATGTATTGAGACCATTCACCAACTCCTTTGTGGTGGTATATTTGGATGAGATCCTCATCTTCAGCGGGATGTGGGAGGAGCACATGTGGCATATTTAATAGGTTTTGAGCACTCCGCGAGAGTACAAGCTATATGCCAACTTGGAAAAATAATCTTTTTGCATGAACATGGTTCAATACTTGGGCTACATTATTGATGAGAATGGGGTACATGTTGATCCAGCTAAGATCCAAGTCATCCATGACTGGCCAGCTGTTCAAAGTAGGCCAAAGTGAAAAGAAAGGTTATTTTGGGAAATAAGGCATGCACGAGAAAAGTGACAACTGGAAGGAAGAGCAGCGTGCACACATACATGGAAGACCTAACGATGTTAGGGTTAGATTTTTTGTAATGTATTGTACCGGTTGGTGAGTCAGGAATGTATAAATATAGATACCTAGGTCTCATAAAGGGAGCTAGCAAAAAGAGAGGGATGTGAGGAAGCATATGAGATGTAATATTTTGTTGTATGACCTAATTTTGTAAGCTATTGAGCTAGATAGGAATGAAGAGGGTAGATATTGAGGGTTAGATCGTAGGTTGAGGAGCCTGGTGTGATAAGTCTGCCTCATAATAGAGCTCAAACCAACTAAGAAGAGTTGTAACCTCGAACAAACATGAGGGCCTATAGGTTTAGAGGCTTTGTTGGAACCCCGAACAAACATGAACCCTAGGTCACTCAAGCTGAAGATACAATCTCAAAAAGAATATATAATCAACCAACAAATGGTTCCATTATCGTTGGTAGGAACATAATAGGATTGAGTAGATGAGATATGTCGAAGATTTGTTATCTGCGAGAGGCGGATCAAGAGAATATTAAAGCAGAGAGGAAAGAAATGAGCCAGTAGAAGGGGATGTTGAGACTGTGTAATCCCACAAAAGAAAAGATTGAAATCTTTCTAAGGAAAAAAGAGCTGGCGTTTGCACAAAAATATAACAATAACCCTAGAGTAACAACCCGTAAATATATTGATAAATACGTGTTTATCGATTTACATGAAGTCTTTTTCTATGATTTTCCACACTTATTGTAGGAGTGGATACTAAGGTTGAAGGATAACCATGCAACAAAATGGATCCGATAGTTAGAGTGGAACCTAGTAAAGATTGAGCAATTACAACAGGTGAACAACAAATTCACCCGGCAGTATATTTTTGGCTTGACAGTATTGTGGAAGGATTTATAACAAAGTTTGCAGTAGATACAGCGAAGTCGTACAATGCAACCGAATGAGAGTTTCTATGTTGGCCTCGAGGAAGGTATATTAGATCAATGTATAATTCTATTAAGATAATTCTATACAACAAAGGTGCAATGACAATGGAGTCGGACAACTAAACTTCCCTGTGTGCATGGGGGAAGGGGGGAAGAACAGATAGAAAAAGGAGAAATGGAAGGAGGAAAGGATAAGGGAAGAAGGAGGAACCCTTGGCCCCAATCATGATGCATGGCAACCATATCAAGTGGATCACGATGACATTTGGAAAGACACGTAGCAGAGTGCCCTCCCAATACAAGGTGAATACCAAGAAGAGAGCCATAGACGTGAGGGAAGGCTTGGCGAGTGACAAGGAAGAGGTAGAGGATCTCCAAGCTGTGGAGTAGATTAAGTAAATCATGTGCACAACATATGAGAGGAAGATGAGAGGTCCAATAATGTGAAGAAAAGGGAGCAATCCTATCCATATTAATGTTATTTTGGAACCCATAAACACATGTGCGACTAATACACCAAAGAGAACACCATCGTTTAGACAACCAAATTTCGAGATAGAAGGAAGTATGTCTACAGAAGGAACAACAACTGGAGGAGCCAATTCAGGAAGCACTAGTCAAGTATCTACACCGCGTGGAAGTAGTAGTTCAACATTCATAATGGCAGGACACGATCCCACAATCAGATTACCATAATTTAAAGGAGAAGTGTCGGAGGATCCGGAAAAAAATTTGTTCATCTGTGAGAAGATTTGGGAAGAAAAATAGATCACAGACAAAGATATTAAACTAGCACAACTAGCGATTACACTAAGGGATCGCGCACTAGAATGGTATATGAGTTTAGCTACAAATAATCCACCAGGGAAAACAAAAACAATTGTAGACATCAAGAAATTGTTGATAAACGAGTTCCAGAAGCCAAGTTCAAAACATCATTACATGAACAAGATGATCGAAATTAGACAAAAACTGGGAGAATCTGTATGGTATATTGAACAAAGATTCAATTGAATGAAGGGAAAGTTGAAATATCTCATGACCTATATGCAGTATAGGCACATGTTCGTCAATTCACTGCTACCACACTTAAAATACCCATTGCGACAATAAAATTTTCAGACGTAGGCAGAGGATCTGTAGGTAGCCCTGCAACTAGAAGAAAACCAATATCAACAGACGTATCTAGCCATCGAATAACTGAAGGAGGATTTGTATAACTTAATTTTCTAGCTAAACCAGAATAAAAGAAAGGACAAACGAGAAGTCATTTGGTGTACTACATGTAGGATGAAAGGACACCACAAGAATGAATGTCCAACATTCACGCAGTATATGGCAGTAGGAATGCCAAATCCGTTATCAATAGGAGGACTATGGTGTGAAATATGTAAGGAACTGGTCCATGACCCATATCACTTCCCAATGATGTATAAATACCAGACAATCCCAAAGAGTTCATATTGCAACTTTTGCAAGTTAGTGGGTCATGATTACAAAGATTGTAGAACTATGGATTTGATGTGAGAGAGGACATCAGATGTATATAGAGTGTAGGTGGAAATGATGATTGGGCAAGATGCACCACAATTTAACCAAGTTCCATCCCCATACAACACTATGAAGCAGCAATATAATACTTCACTGCAACCATACAATATCGTGCAACCACAGTACAAAACAACACAACCTCAGTACAATACCGCACAGTACAATCAGACGCCTCAGTATAACGTGCCGAGAGGAGATCAAGCAGGCTACAAAGGTGGAGGATGAGCGAGAGGAGGTTTTGGAAGAGGTAGAGGACCAGTGGTATGTCACAACTGTCAAAAACTGGGACATTATGCAAGGGAATGTCCACTTCCACAAGCAACTTGTATGTATTTCCGTGCATCAGACCATGATATGGAAGAATGTCTGACATTGTTAGTAAAGATCCAGGAAAATAAATACCATAAAAACCAGAATGTTCAGTGGATTTCAACCGAAGTGAGGGATGAAGGACATAACATCAACATAGTTACCCACATAGGAGCTAAACGACGCAGTCCGACAAGAGCTAGTACAACACCAGTGGGTGAAGAAGAAAGTMSAACCAAGGAARCAGTTCAACACGCAGAATGAGAAAGAGATATTTAAGCAGGATAGACAAGAATTTCATAAGGATGACATTGCATCAACTTCAATTGCGCAGCAAAGCAAGGAAGCAAAAAAGTACGAGATTCCATTGTTATTGGATCATACCAACAAAATGCAACCCATGGGACAAGTAAGTACAATCAAAGGCTTCTTGAAATCATGTGTAAAAGTATTGAATGATCCATCATATGTCAAAATATTTCAAAACATATTAGAAATATGTAGTATAGAGACATAAGAAAAAATAGAACAAAAAACATTCAATCACCTACATACAAGGAGAAGAACAAGTAGGAGTTCAGACCGAATGCTAACATCGGAGATTTCAACATGGGAGATATCATACTAGATCTAGGATCTACAGTTAATGTATTACCAAAGAAGAGATGGCATTGTATGGGAGAACCCACATTAGGATATTCACCTGTGCAACTAAAACTATCAAACCAACACAAAATCCTACCAATCGGTATACTAAAAGGAGTGATAGTAGACCTGGATGGAGTGCCCACTAAAGAAGACTTTGAAGTGATTGAAATAGTGGATGACACAACACCATATCCAGTGTTGCTTGGTTTGGATTGGGTGTTTGAAAACTAGGCCATAATCAATTTGAAGACACAAAAATTGACATTTGAGTCAAGTGAATACAGGGTCATCATGCCATTAGACCCATCGAAAGGGGAAAATTTTGTAGAACCCACTTGCTTAGACTTAGAGGAAATGAGTTAGTTGTACATAACAACTGCGTGTGATGAGGATTATGTGAACCCAACTGCAGATGGGATTATCAGTTGGCAGAGCATTACTTCATGTGCGATAGACTCGAATACCAGTTTAGAGAACTGACAACAAAGAGTACATGAAGTTTCCACGAGATGATGTGCTTGAATAGACCATGTAGTAAGATGGGTAGGCATGGAGATAAGGGAACCGCCCAGTTTCCATGGAGTAAACGATCTATAAGTATTCTTGGCATAGTACGAAGATGAAGTTTTAGAGAATCAAAGACTCTTAGCACTTGATATAGCACTCAAGGCCACACCTGTAAGATGGTGGGGTGCACACAAAGAGACGATAACTGATTGGTACCAATGCAAGTGGTTATTGCACATAAGGTTCGGCGTAGAACAAAAAAACAACAAGCAACATAGGTATGATGGATAATAAGCACTAGTAGAACACTTGGAGAAGTGCATAACGTTGTGGAAAATGACACCCCCAGAGGAATGGCCTCATCATTTCATACACACTCTAGAGGGCATACCAGCGAATTGGTATATAGACCAGGAACTATGCAAAGGAACTGTGACCTGGACAATAGTGCAACAAAATTTTACAGTCACTTTTTCATTCGAGCATGAGAACCCCAAAATAGATGCAACTCTTAAACATATAAGAGGGGTGATATTCATCAAGGAACCAAAATTCAAACTCATAACAAAAAAACAATAGAAGAACAAATAGATAGTCAAAGAACTGTTGTGATGTTACCATGTGTAGGAGGAAGCAACAGATGAAGATGATCTGAGTGATATTTAGATTAAGGAAGTAGAAGGAGAAAGAGAAGTGGAGGGTCCACCTATAGAATCAAAAGTCATTGTTGCGTCGATCAAGGTGAACAAGGTCAACATTGGGACAGTTGAGAATCCCAAAATGGAGAGCATTGGAGATTACTGGCATGAGCAAACAATAGAAAGCATAACAGAGTTATTGCACAAATAAAACAACCTGTTTCCCACAAAATTTACAGAAATGAAGGGTATAGCAGGAGAGCTAGGAGAAATGAAGATACCAATCAGAGATGAAGTGAGATCGATCAGACAATGACCATACATATTGAACCTAATATATAAGAAGAAAGCCAAAGTTGAGATCGACAAGATGCTCGAAGCTGGAATCATAGAACCAGTGGAAGAATCAGAATGGATAATCCCAATGGTAGTTCAGGAGAAGAAACAAGGAGGGATACGGATATGTGTCGACTTGAGGAAGTTGAACAATGCATGCCTACATGACCCGTTCCCTACACCTTTCATGGATGAAGTGTTGGAGAATGTAGGAGGACATGAAGTTTACTCATTCATTGATGGATTCTCAGGCTACCACCAGATCAAGATAGCCCAGGAAGATAGATACAAGACCACGTTTTCTATATAATGGTGATCCTATGAGTACAAATCCATGCCGTTCAGATTGAAGAATGCACCAACAATATTTTCCAGAGTAGTCATCGTCGCGTTTAAGGAATTCATCCACCAGATACTAGAGGTATACTTGGATGATTGGACAGTCTATAGTTTGTTGAAAGATCATGTAGAGGTCTTACGACTAATGTTAGAAAGATGTAGGCAATGCCATATATCATTAAACATAAAAAAATGTATATTCAGAACACCGTTTGGGATACTATTGGGCCATATAGTATGAAAAAAAGGTTTACTAGTAGATCCTGCAAAGATTGCAGTAATTGTTAACATGCCATCACTAAAAATAGTTTGTCAACTAAGAGTGACATTGGGACACACAGGATACTATAGAAAGTTTATCAAAGGGTGTGCGCAGATTACCACACCAATGGAGAAATTGTTAAGAAAGGATACAAAGTTTTAGTGGAACGATGATTTTCAACACAATCTGGATACGTTGAAAGAAAAGATGGTCACCATGCCAATARWMGTATTTACAGGTTGGGAAAAGACATTCCACGTACATGTAGATGCATCAACCATAGCACTTGGAGTTGTCTTGGAGCAGCCATGAGTGGGAGATTTGGATMACCCTATAGCATTTGCGAGCAGAAAGCTATCARAATCAAAACAGAACTATAACACCACAGAGAGGGAGGGCCTAGCTAAGTTATACGCACTATAGAAGTTCAAACATTACTTATTGGGAAAACACTTTAATATGTTCATAGATCACTCAACCCTTAAATACCTRAGAAACAAGCCAGTGTTGGGGGGAGAATCTGTCGATGATTACTACTATTTCAAGAATTTTATTTTGAAGTAAGAGTCAAGCCAGGAAAATTGAATGCAGGACCTAACCACCTATCAAGGGTCACAAGCAGAGAAGAACCTACAAATTTAGAGGAAAAATTCTCGAACGCACAGTTATTTTCAGTCCAGATCGTTGATGAATACTTTGCAGATATCATTCAGTACTTGATCACAGGTACTGCGCCATAGGAATATAACACCGTGCAGAATAAAAACCTAGTATTTTGGGTTGCAGACTATCAACTGATCGTAGGACACTTATACAAAATCGGTGCAGATAACATCTTGCGAAGATATGTTTTAGAACACGAAATACCAATAGTTTTAGTAGAAGCCCATGAGGGAATAGTAGGAGGATATTATGCAGGAAAAGGTACCATGCAAAAGGTGTTGTGCGCAGGACTATGGTGGCTGACCATTCATAAAGACTCAAAGGAGTATTGCCAGAGATGTGATGTATGTCAAAGGGTTGGTAAACCCAATAGAAGGGATGAGATGCCATTATGACTACAACCAACATTGCAGGCATTTGATAAATGGGAAATAGACTTTGTGGGACCAATCAACCCACCCGCAAAAATAACATGAGAAAGGTACATTATCACCGTGACAGAATACATGACAAGACGGATGGAAGCAACACTAGTGAAGGATTGCAACATAGAAATAACAACACACTTTCTATTTGAACAAGTAATCACTAGATTTGAGTGCCCAAGAATTTTTATGAGAGACCAAGGCATGCACTTCATTAAAAACACTATCAATGCTATGAATGAAGAGTTTGAAGGCCATCATCATAAGAGCACACCATATCACCCACAAGCAAATGGCATAGTAGAAGCATTTAACAAAATCCTTGAGAATGCATTGGCAAAGATATGTAATTTCAATAGGGATGATTGGGACCTCAAAATATCAGCAGTATTGTGGGCCTACAACACCATGTGCAAGAAGTTGACAGGGCACATGCCATTTAAACTGGTATATGGCGAAGAAGCAGTGGTGCCATTAGAATTTCTGGTACCCAGTTTGCGCGTAGCAACAATTACACATATGATGGAACACGACGAAGTACAGGAGAGACTAAATCAGTTGATGACCATGGAGGAAGAACAAATCCTAGCAAGGCTCCACCAACAAGTTTAGAAAGCAATAAATAAAGCTTGGCATGAAAGACACATCAAGAAGAAAACTTTCAAGGAAGGAGATTTAGTGTTGATGTATGACAACAAATCCATTCAGCACCCAAGAAAACTCATAATGCATTGGTTAGGACCATACGAAGTAAAACTTGTCACAAATGGTGGATCTATACAGTTGAAAGACTTAGCAGGCGCATAAATCAGAGGGATGATCAATGGGAGCCGATTGAACCTGTACAAGGACAGTCGACCACCCACAACTTGAAAGTCACCACATATTAAAAAACAAAAATGATACCAACAGAGGTATAGTGCGTCAAAAGGATAAGAGGAACGTAGACTTAGGAATACAAACCCAAAGAAGACACGACAAACGGTGTGTCCAAAATGGAAACAAGAGGAAAAATTAAAGACGACAAAAATAGTACTAAATGACAAAGGAATGCGGAATTGAATGCCAGAAAGTATCGACAGGACGCCGCATTGATCGCACAAACTGGCGACGACGAAGGAGAGTAATGGAAAGTAAGAAGGAACCAGAGGTTCATTGAATCCATAATAAAGGTAGTGTCTTCGAAAATATTCATACAATGCCCATACAAAGCATAGACGCAGTAGAAAATATAGTATTGCGAGACTGGAAAAGACAGAGAGAGATAGAGCTTACAGAGCATAGAGAAAAGTTCACAGAGGTTACAGAGAACATTAAACTCAATGATCAATCGACATTCACCACCATGGCACCACCCAAGAAAGAAGAACCAATCCAGACTGCCAGACACTCCAGAGTTAGAACCAGGGCACATGTACAATCACAAGAGAGTGAACAACAACCACAAGAGGTAATCAATGTTGACAAAATCCCATCACCGAATACAACAACGATGAACCCCACACCCGTGGTAGAAGAAACCCAATAGAAAACACCTAAGGACATGAATTTGGATATGACAATAGAGGAACAAGAGCAATAGAACCAAGGCACAGGCAGCCTAGCGCAACCAGAGAACCCTGAAGGAGCCTTAGGGTCAATGGGACAACTACAAATTAGGAAGCAACAGTCAATCCAGATGAATCTCAAACAAGTGTGTCAGACCACCCACAAGAAGGAGGAGTGGAAGATGTCACGGGCTGGCCAAAAAAGTATGTAGAAGAACGACTAATGGAGGTTGGAACCTCGATTCAGCCACTACTAAAAAAGGACAAGCAACAGGTACCTAGATCACCATGCAAGCAACTTGTCACAACCATTGTTTTTCCGCGTATACCAGAAGGGGTACAGGTGAAATCATACTTTCTAGGTTATGTCAAGAAGCTAAAATAATCATACCACGATGTAACGAACATAGACAAGTTCCCAGAGTTCCCAAAGAAAGTCTACCTACAGACTGTGGGTCTGGATGCATTTGGGGAACCGATTAATCAACCACTCCAATGAGCAACAGGATTGGAAAAAAAGGGGATTTTAGGTCTACTAGAGCTACAACACTTTGGCAGTGGACAGAACAAAGCAGTTGCATTAAAACATTGATGGTGGTCACACATGGCGGGGATATATGGTTGGACAAGCTCATCTCGATAGATGTAGGGCTCATTGTGCACATTACAGGGCTGCCATCCTGAGGCATGGATCCTGTGCAATTTTTTGATGACAAAACAAAGGAGAAAGCACTCGCGAAAGAGATGAACAAGAAAAATGTCACTGACAGGGGGATACGAGGAATCATCATCAAGAGTATCAATGATGTTGCGACACAAATGGCCGCAAAAATCATGGCCTGCAAGCTGCTAAGAAAATTTCGCAAGGAGGAAGTCCCGATTGAGGTCATCATAGTTGCAGCACAATGTGTCGAGGGCACCACAGTTAATTGGGCACCCTATCTTTTGAATTTGTTTTTGGATGACTGAAAGGATGCGCAGGATCTAGGAACATAATTTCATTACTCATGTTTTCTCATGTTGATAGTCATTATGGGATGGAAGGAACCGAACTATGTATTTTTCGCCACCATACCCAAACCTAATCATGGAGTGAGATATTTGTCTCTTGGCGCTGTGTCAGACATCAGGATCATAAAGATGAATGCATCCATATTCGAAGGATATCTACATGATCTACAGGAGTCCATCACCAACCTCTGGAGAATAACACCATAGACTGTCGTGTATTATTGGGACATCATTGAATTCAAGGCCGCTCGACATGCGATGTGGATAAAGATGCGAAAGGACCCCAACAAGAAATGGCTACAATTGCATTACTACATCACGGACAGTGACATCGAAATGGTTATTAGGGATTGGGAAAATGACTGGAAGATTCTAGTCCTCACCCAAGACATACCTGCAAGAACAACGAAAGAGGAGGTAGGGCAGGAAGAAACACAACCTCAGGAAGTCCCAGTGCCTAAGAAACCAAGGACGGGCCTGGCCAAAACAAAGTATATGAAAGAAGGGACAGCTAAGATAGGGATTGAGAAGGAGAAGAAGAATAATACGTAGTCAGCCCAAGTACAACAGAAATAGACTGAGGCAACACAGGGGACTACACCAAGTCTCAATCCACAAGAACCAATCCTAACTAAGAGGCCAACTACTCAGATGGGGGGTGCACACAAGAATATGAAGGCACAAAGAACACCTCCACAATACACGATCACGTAGGATGATGCATGATATCCCAAATGGTTTAGGATCGTACATATGAGAATTTTGAGAATGTTGTGAACCACAAGGACATAATTCAAGAGGAGTTGGCAGACATGTGACAGTTTCTCAAGAAGATTGGGGAAGCGCAGGTAGCGAGAAACAACATAGGAATAGGGTCATAAACATCACAGATAGGAGAATAATATGAAGCAAGGGAGAGAGATACAGTCCACACAATACCGTAGCCAAGTGCAACATTCCACATTATACCCAACATGTTTCACATGGATGATATCATAGGGAAGACACCCCTAAATGACTTAGCTCAACTCCAATTGGTATTTCCACGGATACTATCCAAATCTCTACACAAATTACAGGTTAGCATTACCCAAGAAGTACAATCTCATGCATGTACAGACACATCCGAATTACAGCAGGAAAAGGATAAACGAGACATGGTGGAATTGATATATGAGTAGGCCAAGCTCGATACCGAATATGAGAGGGAGCGTGTGAATGGATTGGAAAATAAAGTGGCCATAACTTATGAGAATATTCCAAAGACCAAGAAGAGGGACAAACTCACATCAATAGAGAAGATTGACCAGATTGCGCAGGAAATCGATCAATATCAGAAGGAGATTGAGAATATTTGTGAGAAACTCACACCTACCACTCCACCATAGGTAAGGGAGAAAAGGAAGCAAGAGGCAACAGAGAAGCTACAAAAGATAGAGAAACAGGTCAATGCAATAGACGACTTGTTTTATAAAGTAGCACAACTTTTGACGAAGCTAGAAGAGGATCAACAAGTCCAGCGGTGGGACAAGGAAGAAGAAAGGATAAGAACAACTATCCAGGACCTCAAGCAGAGGCATAATATGATGTCCATCACGGAGCATGTCAAAGGGGTGTAGGATATGAAGGAACTACATGGAGAACTCACCACTGTCCAAACGCATAAAAAGGAGTGTCAGGCTCAAATGGAACAACTTCAAGAGAAGTAGAAAAAGTCATTGCACATGTAGAGGAAGACAAGACATATATGGCGTACACCCAGGTAGAGTGTGTAGGGTTGATCAGGGATGATATTGCAGTCCATATAGTAGACGCACTCAAGGAGAAGATCGTGCAGGCTCAAACGTAAGAGAGGGAGCTCAGGGAAAAGTTCCACACAATTACCAGGGAGATTGATGAGGCACACAAAGAATAGGTGGCTTAGGATGATCCACATGTTAGTGTTGGGGGCCTGTTGGAAGCAGGTCAAAGTGGAAAGAAAGGTTATTTTGGGAAAGAAGGCATGCACGAGAAAAGTAACAGCTAGAAGGAAGAGAAGCATGTGCACATACATGGAATACCTAATGACATTTGGGTTAGGGTTTTTGCAATGTATTGTAATGGATGGAAAGACATAGTGTATAAATATAGATACCTAGGTCTCATAGAGGGATCTAGAGAAAAGAGAGGGATGTGAGGAAGCAGATGTGATGTAATATTTTGTTGTATGACCTAATTTTGTAAGCTATTGGTCTAGAGAGGACTGAGGAGGGTAGATCTCGAGGGTTAGATCGTAGGCTGACGAGCCTGGTGCAATATAGTCTGCCTCATAATATATCTCAACCCAACTGAGAATAGTTGTAAGGCATGTGCCGTTGTTGTTCAGAACTACTATAATAAAAGAGCTAAGAGCCATATCTTTGTGGACGTATCCCAGGGGGTGTGAACCACGGTAAAACGTATGTTATGTGATTGAATGCATGTGTTTCTTTATTGTCTTCAGTAGTTGCTGATATGCTAAATGGATGAGTTGTTATATTTCATGCATAATTATAATTGATAGTGTATTGCATTAATAAGTTAAAATAGATCTTTCAACATACAATTATCAGATTCCCCCACTCAATCCTAGGCTAAAAACACATGAGTATTACAGCCACCCATTAAGACTATCTCGGGTGAGACGGTGCAATGCACCTTGTGTGTAGCGTTGCCTTCTGGTTTACCAGGAGGGACGATAGTTTTAGAGGCTTTGTTGGAAGCCTGAATAGACATGAACCTTGGGTCACTCAAGATGAAGATACAATCTCAAACATGATATATAATCAACCAACACTAGCCCTAACCACACTGACCGAGCTTCGGATCTTCTTAGGACTAATCAACTTCTACTAACAGTTTGTGTTGGGATTCTCCCATATTGCATGGGCCATCCACTAGGTGACCAAGGGAAGTGGTAGGGCCATGTTCATGTGGGGGAAGGAACAACAAGAAGCCTTCGATGATTGGAAGCATCGCTTGTGATAAGCTCTAGTACTCTCCTTGCCCAATCTACAACAACCATTCGATATTGAGACTGATGCATCTGACTATGCAATGGGCGCACTCCTCACTCAGTACAATCATCCGGTGGCATACCATAGTGAGAAACTCTCAGATACTCTCCGGAAATACCCCACCTATGACATGGAAATGAATTCCATTGTACAATCTTGTCGTCAATGGAAACATTACATTCTGGGAAAGGAGATGATCATACACACTGATCACAAGCCTCTTTAGTTCATACAGACACAACAAAAATTGCAAAATGACCACCATCAGAAGTGCTCCACCTACCTGCAACAATTCCATATCAACATCAAGTATAAGACATGTATCTCAAATTGTGTCCCTGACTGACTCAGTCAACCTCCTATGGCTGCACTCACCACTATGCTCCATTCCTATGGACATGAAGCATCTCAGTGGCCCCAACTTTATCAACAAGATCTGGACTTTTCCACCACCTATCATCTCTTCAGTACATGAGTGAATGTCATCGATTTTCACATTCGGGACGGATTATTATGCCACTTGGGACATCTTTGTGTTTTTACAAGTGAGCATGCAAAGTTGATTTGGGAAGCCCACTATAGTAGGATGGAAGGGCATTTTGGCATGGAGAAAATTGTGTTCATTCTTTAGAAACATTTTTATTGGCCAAAACTTCGACAGGACGTCAGCAAGTATATCATATCTTGCACTACCTATGCCATTTCCAAGACATCCATCAAGAATCAAGGATTATAAACCCCTCTTCCTACTCCCGAGAAGCCTTCAGAATCCATCTCAATGGATTACATGTCTGGCCTTCCATCGACTAAGAAAGGAAAGGATTGCGTATTTGCGGTCGTTGATCGGTTTTCGAAGATGGCCATCCTCATAGCCTGCAAGAAGAATATCATAGTGGAAGATACTTCCAAGCTCTTCTTCAAACGAGTGTGGGTCCACTTTGGGATACCACAGACCATCATCTTCGACCGGGACAACAGGTTCCTCAACACATTTTGGTTGAGTCTCTGGTCACTATTGGACACCAAGCTCACAAAATCCACTACTTTCCTGATCCAAGTGGATATTGGTGTCCATCGTGTATTCCAATTGGACGCACACCATTGTTTCTTTTAGTTTTTCAGTTTCCTTAATTGTAGCACAATTTACTATTTTTAGCAGTTTTTCGGGTCCTGAACTTCCAGAGTCGTTTTAAGGCCCTAAACGATGTTTTTTGGGCATGAATGCCTCGATGAATATTATTTTGTTTCAGACTCAATATTCACTATTAACAATATAGTACTCAGATAAATCTTTCTAACGATGTATCATGTGTGTCAAATGGAGATAGTATGCCAAAGTTACAACCCCGAGAAATTGATGTACCAATTTACCCCAACGGGGCCCATATTCTATTGTTTCATCTCCTAGGGTTAGGTTTTTGGATGTTTAAGGTTTTCTGTTGTTTCTAAATAATATATAGGCCTTCGAGCCTTATTTTAAAATAGAGTTTAGAGGCCAGTAGCTATGTTATCCACATTTTTGGTTATCGAGAGGATATTGTGATTATGTCATGATAATGGGAGATCAAACTCTTC
>SNQJ01S0222913.1:8912-23821 GCA_010110895.2 Picea sitchensis
TGATGATATCCTCATCTATAGAAAAACCTAGATAGACCATCTTGCTCATGTGGATCGAGTTCTCCATCTACTCTCTCAGCACCAACTTTTCCTGAAACAATCTAAATGTACTTTCGGCGCCTCAGAAGTTGAGTACTTGGGTCATCTTGTTGGCAAGGACGGTGTCAGGGTGGATCCTAAAAATATTGAAGCTATGCAAGACTGGCCTCACCCAAAGACTCTCAAAATCTTGCGTGGATTTCTGGGCTTAACAGGTTATTATCGCAAGTTTTTTAAGAATTATGGAAAGATTGTAGCACCTCTCACTACACTCCTTAAAAAGAATTTTTTCACTTGGACTCCAGCAGCTACTCAGGATTTTCAAACCTTGAAGATGGCCATGTCCACCACTCCATTCTTGGCCCTTCCTGATTTCACAAATACCTTTGTCCTGGAATGTGATGCTTCAGGGAAAGGAATTGGCGTTGTCCTTATGCAAGAGGTTCATCCTTTGGCCTTTACCAGCAAACAATTGTCTGAACAAAATTTGGGCAAATCAATCTATGAAAATGAAATGTTGGCTACTCTCCATGTCATTGATCTGTGGCACCCTTATCTATTGGGGCAACGCTTCCAAATTAATACAGATCATCAAAGCCTCAAGTATTTTCTGGAACAACGCATTTCCTCCCCAGAGAAACAAAAATGGGTGACTAAGCTCTTTGGATATGATTATGAGATCATTTACAAGAAAGGAAAAGACAATGTGGTTGCATATGCACTTTTCTGAAAATATGAAGATGAAGGATCCCTTTTTTCTCTCTCCTTCATTGTACCAGATTGGCTCCAAGTCGTTCGCCAGGAATGGCTACACGATCCCAAAAGTTTGCATCTGATACAACAGTTGCAGTCCAATTCTCCAGTTTCCCCAGGGTACTCTTGGTTCCATGATGAGCTTCTATACAAAGGTCATTTGTATTTAAGTAAACAATCAAAACTTAAATCCACGGTACTTTCTGAGTTTCATGCTACACCAACAGTTGGGCACTCTGGGTTTACCAAAACCTATGACAGGGTCAAACGTTCTTTTTTCTGGGATGGTATGAAACAAGAAGTTCATAATTTTGTAGTTGAATGTGATGTGTGTCAATGCAACAAGGGCGAAATATTAAAATCTCTTGGCACCCTACAACCGATTCTGATTCCACCTGCTATTTGGAGGGATATCTCTATGGATTTTATTACAGGATTACCTAAATTAGGAACTAAATCAGTCATCATGGTGGTAGTTGATCACCTTTCCAAGTATGCTCATCTTTTTTCTCTTCAACACCCATTCACAACATCTATCATGGCTCAAATTTTCATCAATCATGTCTTCAAGCTTCATGGCATGGCGCATTCTATTGTTTTTTATCACGACCCAACTTTCACCAGCAATTTTTGGCAAGAATTGTTCAATCTACAAGGCACCCAATTGCATCTCAGCACAGCTTATCATCCCCATATTGATGGTCAAATGAAAGTTTTCAACAGGTGTTTGGAAACATATTTGAGGTGTTTTGCATCGGAAAATAAAAATCAGTGGGCTCAATAGTTACCCCTAGTTGAATGGTGGTACAACACTTCATACCATAGAGCTACCTGCATGACTCCTTTTGAAGCAGTATATTGACAAAAGCCACCTTCAGCTCTCTCATATTTACCAGGTGTCTCAAAGGTCCAGACGGTTGACCAAACGCTTACAGTTCGAGAGACTATTCTCTGTACCCTCAAAGATAATTTGGTCATGGCCCAGAATCGCATGAAGCAACAAACATATCAAGGTCACTCGAAATGTCAATTTGCAGAAGGGGATTGGGTGTTTCTTCAACTGCAACCTTACAAGAAAAATTCCCTCAAGGCCGACCATTTTCATAATCTAACGTCCAAATTTTATGGTCCTTATATGGTTCTCAACCGTGTGGGACAAGTGGCCTATCAGTTAGCTTTGCCCAGTCATTCTAAGCTACATCATGTTTTTCATGTTTCATGCTTAAAGAAGGTGATTAGAACTAAGTGCCAAACTCAAACCAACCTTCCCGAGTTGGACGAAGAAGGATCCATTTGGCTACAACCACAAGAAGTTTTGGACCAGCGTGAGCGTCACCTACGTCAGCGAACCATCAAGGAAGTGTTAGTCCAGTGGAAATATACAAATCCATCAAATGCCACTTGGGAACCAACTACCATTCTGCAGCAATTTCCACATATCAAGCCTTGAGGACAAGGTTGTTTTTTGGGGGAGGACATGTTAGGGACCTAACCCCTGACATAGGTAGAACATTGCTCTCAAAATCAAAGTGCTCTTTCTAGTGTTATTCTGATATCATTTCAGTGTTATTGTGGTGTTGTTCTGGTTATATTGTTCTTTATCTATGTTTGGCACCAAGCCGAAGTGGAAAGAAGGACGATCATGGGAAATAAAGCATGCAGGAAACTAAAGTGACAACTGGAAAAATATCAGCATGCACGAATCCAAGAAAGCGTTTACAGAGGAGAGCGACAGTTGGAGGAAGAACAACACACGCATGGGAGAAAAACCTAGTGTAAGAAGGGTTAGGGTTTTGGTAATATTATCTAAGTGGCTGAAGAGCTTGAAATGTATAAATATAGATACGAAAGTATCATATAGGGTTGTTGATTTTATGGTAGTTGTTATGAGGATTACAATTTTTATTGAGTGATTTTTTCGAGTATTGATGTTGGCGATACGTGAAGGGTTTTGAGTTGTATGAACAGAGTTTCGTAAGCTGTTGAGCAAGAAATATATGAGGAAAGGTAGATCTGAGGATTAGACTGCAGGTTGTAGAGCCTGGTGCAATCTAGTTCACCTCACATAGATCTTACCCACTTTTGTGGAGAACTGTAAGCACGCGGCGCAAGGAAATCAAGAACTACCATAATAAAAGAGCCAAGAGCCAAATATTTGTGGACGTAGCCCAGGAGGGGTGAACCACGGTAATATCTGTGTAGTGTGTTGAATGTTTGCATATCTTTAACTTCTTTCGGCAATAGATGATTACAATTGATGAATAACCAAATGCATTGTTAGAATCTTTTTATATTTTGAGTTATATGCATGTGATTCCTAGGAACAAGTAGATTACAGTAACAGTTCGCAGAACAGGGCCTTAATCAAGAAACCCTTTATCCCCTACTCTGTCCTAGACTGTAAACACCTGAGTTTTACAGTCACCCATCTTTAGCTATCGGGTGAGATTGCGCAGTACCTTTCGGGTGTTGCGTTGCCTTCTGGTTTACCAGGAGGGACGATAGTTAGAGGCTTTGTTGGAACCTTGAATGACATGAACCCTGGGTCAATAACCTAGATAACCTGAGAAGGGAGTCGATAAAACCAAAAAATGGTTCCGTTGTCATGTTAAGAGGAACAAGATAGGACTGAGTAAATGAGATAGAGTGGACAAGAACCATCGAAGAAGCAATGAGCTGTTAGAAGGGAATGTGGAGACCTTGGAACCCCACGAGAGAAGAAATCGAGGGTTGGTTGAGAACTAGAGAGCTATAATTTGCACATAAAGACAATAGAAACCCTAGAATCACACCACACAAATACCTGGATAAATACGTGTTTACGGATTTACACGAAATATTTTTTTGTGATTTTCCGCATCTACTATAGGAGTGGATCTTAAGGTTAACGGATAATCACCCGACGAACCGGATTCGATAGCTAGATTGGACTCTAGTACAGATTCACTAGTTGCAGCAGGTGAACAACAAATTCACCCGTGCAATAGACTTTTGGCTCAACAATATTGTGGCAGGATTCACCACAGAGTTTGCGGTAAACACATCAAAGTCATACAGCGTAGTCGAGCAAGAATTTCTACGAGGACCCAGAGGGAGGTATATTCGATCCCTGTATACTTCTATCAAGATACTACTATATAACAAAGGTGTAATGACAATGGAATTATATAGTTAGACTTCCCTGCACGCATGGGGGAAGGGGGGGAAGCACTGACAGAAAGAGGAGGAATGGAAGGAGGGCAAGATAAAGAGAAGGAGGAGGAGGAACCCTTGGACCTGATCTCGATGGATGATGACCAGCTCAAGTGGATCTTGGCGTCATCAGGAGCAACGCATAACGGAGCACCATACCAATATAAGATAAACACCAAGAAGAGAATCGTAGCTGAAAGGGAGGGCTTGGCGAGCGATGAGGAAGAGGTAGAGGATCTTCGGGTTGTGGAGCAGATTGAGGAAATCCTTCGCGCCACCTATGAGAGGAAAACAAGAGGCCCAAGAATGGGAGGAGAAGACAGCCACCCCTTTCATATAAATGTCAGTGTGGAACCCATAAACCCATGTGTGACCAATACACCATAGGTAACACCACCGTTTAGGCAACCAAAGTTCAGAGGAAGTCCGACAGTAGGAAGTACACCTACACAAGGAGTGACAACTAGAGGAGCCATTTCAGGTAATCTTAGTCAAGTATCCACACCGCGCGGAGGAGGCAGTAGTTCAGTACTCATAATGGCCGGACATGACCCTACTATCAGATTACCAGAGTTTCGAGGAGAAGCAGCAGAAGACCATGAGAAGCATCTATTCATTTGCGCCAAGATCTGGGAAGCAAAGCAGATCATTGATGACAACACCAAACTCGTGAAGCTAGAGATCACGCTAAGAGACCGCACACTATACTAGTACATGAGTCTAGACACGAACAATGCTCCCGGGACGACAAGGGAACTGGACGACATTAAGAAACTATTAATAAATCAGTTCCAGAAGTCGATCTCAGAGGATCAGTATATGAACGAGATGATTGAGATAAGACAGAAACCAGGAGAATCGGTATGGGAGATTGATCAAAGATTCAAGCGATTAAAAGGGAAGTTAAAAAACCGTATGACCAAGATGCAACATCGACACCTATTTGTCAACTCACTACTCCCACACTTAAAATATCCACTACGAAAACAGAATTTTCAGACACAAGAAGAGGCTCTGTAGGCAACCTTGCAATTGGAAGAGAATTAGTACCAGCAGACGGACCCGGCTATCGAAGAATTTAAAGAGGATCTGAAGAACTTAACATTTCAGCTGAACCATAATAAGAACAAGGACAAATGAGAAGTCGTTTGGTGTACCACATGCAAGACAAAAGGACACCACAAGAATGAATGTCCGACGTTCGCGCAGTATATGGCAACAGGGATGCCAAATCCGCTACCACAGGGGGGATTATGGTGTGAAATTTGCAAGAAACCGGGTCACGACCCTTACCATTGCACGATGATGTAGAAATACCAAACAATCCCAACGAACTCATATTGCACCTTTTGCAAGTTAGTTGGCCACGACAACAAATATTGCAGAAATATGGAGCTGATGCGGGAAAGAACCTCAGACGCATATAGGGTACAGGTAGAAATGATGACTGGGCAGGCAGAACCACAGTTCACTCAAGCCCCAACACCAGACAACACTGCGCAGTAGTAGTATAATACTGCGCAGCAACCTTATAATAACGCGCAACCGCGGTATAACCCAACACAACCCCAGTACAATGCCGCGTAGTATAATCAAGGACCATAATATAACGTGCCACGAGGTGATCACGCAACCTATAGAGGATTAGGACGAGCCAGAGGAGGTTTCAGACGTGGGAGAGGACCAGTCACATGTCACAATTTCTAGCAACCAAGACATTATGCACGGGAATGCCCACTGCCACTAGCGACCTATATGTATTATCGTACTTTGGACCACGATACAGAGGAATGTCCGACACTACTCATAAAGATCCAGGAAAAAAGGAACCAAAATAACCAAAATGTTCAGTGGATATCAGCCGAAGCAAGGGATAACAGACGGAACATTAACATAGTCACTCGAGGAGGAACGAAAATAGGAAATGATGCAGTTCGATAGGACCCAGCGCAGAACCAATGGGTAAAGAAGAACCCTAACCCCAAGAAGCAGTTCGATGCACAAAAGGAGAAGGAGATCTTTACGGAAGCCCGACAAGAATTCCAGAAGGAGGACATAGCACTAACTGCACAGAAGAACAAGGAAGCTCTGGAATATGACATGTCACCATCACTGGACCATACCAACAGAATACAACCTAAGGAACAAGTAACTACTATCAAAGACCTTTTGCAATCATGCATCAAAATGTTAAGTGATCCTTCATCTATCAAAGTATTGAAAAACATCCTAGAGAAATATAGCAGCGAGATGGAACAGAAGCCAGAACTGAAAACTGTCAACCACCTACACACAAGAAGAAGAACAAGTAGAGAATTTAGAATCAATGTTAATATTGTGGATTTCAACATGGGAGATATTATACTAGATCTAGGATCCGAGGTGAATGTACTACCAAAAACCACATGGAAATTCATGGGAGAACCTACACTGGGATACTCAACTGTTCAATTAAAACTAGCAAATAAACATAGAGTCCTACCAATAGGTAGACTAAAAGGAGTAACCGTAGATCTGGATGGCATGCACACTAAGGCAGACTTTGAAGTCATCGAAATAGTAGACGGTACAACACCTTACCCAGAGCTACTTGGTCTGGATTGTGCGTTCGACAACCAGGCCATAATTAACTTGAAAACCAGAAAAATGACATTTGAGTCGGGAGACTACAGGGTTATAGACCCACTTGACCCATTAGAAGGCAAGAGGTTCATAGAACCCACTTGTCTGGATCTAGACGAAATCGACCAGTTTTATAGAACAACTGCACGCGATGCGGACTATATAAACCCAACTGCAGACGGGGTACTCAGTTGGTGGAGCATTACTTCATGCACAACAGACTCAGACACTGGGTTAGAAAACTGGCAACAAAGACTACAAGAATTATCCACAAGAAGGTGTGCAAGAATATACCACGTAGTAGGATGGCTTGGCACAGAAATCAGACAACCACCCAGTTTTCATGGGCTAAATGATTTGGAAACTTTCTTGACACAATACGAAGATGAAGTATTAGAAAACCAAAGACTATTAGCACTAGATTTAGCACTAAAGGCTACACCCGCAAGATGGTGGGGTGCGCACAAAGAGACTATCGTAGATTGGTACCAATGCAAATGATTACTACGCATAAGGTTTGGCACAGAATAGATATGGAACAACCGACATAAATATGATGGACTAGGAATACCAACAGAACACTTAGGTGTGTAAAACACTATGGAAAATGACGCCCACCAGAAGAATGGTCTCACCACTTCATTCATACTTTAGAAGGAATACCAACGAATTGGTATATAGACCAGGAAATGTGAAAAGGAACCAAGACATGGGTGACACTCCAACAGAACTTTACAGTCACTTTCTCATTCGAGCATGAGAACCCCAACATAGACACGGCCCTGAAATGGATCAGAGATGTCATATTCATTACAGAATCAGAAGTGAAAGTTATCACAAAGGTACAACAGCGGAATAAGCAAACAATCAAGGAACTGTTGTGATTCTACCATGTATAGGAGGAAGCACCGGATGAAGATGATCCGCACGATATTCAAATCGAATAAGTCGAAGGCGAGAGAGATGTGGAAGGACCACCCTTAGAATCAGAGGTCATCTCTGCACCAACCAAGATCAAGAAGGTTAACATAAGGACCATCGAGCAGCCCAAAATGGCCAGCATTGGAGATTACTGGGATGAACAGACACTAGAAAGCATCACAGAATTTTTGCGCGAATACAACGACCTTTTTCCCACGACCTTCACAGAGATGAAAGGAATAGTCGGAGAATTAGGAGAAATGAAGATACCACTCAGATATGATGTGAGACCCATTAAACAACAACCATATAGACTGAACCCCATCTACAAACAGAAAGTTAAAGATGATATCGATAGGATTCTCGAGGCCGACATCATCGAACCAGTCAAAGAATCAGAATGGATAAGCCCGATGGTAGTACAGGACAAGAAACAGGGAAGAAGGATCATGATATGTGTTGACTTGAGGAAGTTGAATGATGCATGCTTACATGACCCATTCCCCGCACCATTCACAGATGAAGTACTCAAGAATGTAGGAGGACACAAAGCCTATTCATTCACCGATGGATTCTCGGGATATCATCAGATTAAGATAGCACAAGAGGATAGACACAAGACCACATTTGCGATAGAATGGGGATCTTATCAGTACACAGTCATGCCATTCGGAATGAAGAATGCACTTGCGATATTCTCCAGAGTGGTCATCGCAACATTTAAGGAATTCATCCAATAATTTCCTGAAGTATACCTGGATGATTGGACAATTTATAGCCTGTTAAAAAACCATGTGGAAGTTTTACGCCTGATGTTAGAACGATGCAGACAGTGCCAGATATCACTGAATATCAAGAAATTCATATTTGGAACACCATTTGGGATACTACTGGGACACATAGTATGCAAACAGGGTTTACTAATGGATCCAGTCAAAATTGCAGTCATTGTTAACCTGCCAGCACCAAAAACAGTCCACCAACTAAGAGCAACGTTAGGACATATGCGATATTACAAGAAATTCATCAAAGTCTATGCGCAAATTACAACACCTATGGAAATATTGTTAAGGAAGGATACCAAGTATCAATGGAACGACGAGTGCCAACATGGTCTGGATACCCTGAAGGAAAAGATGGTCACCGCACCAATATTGGTATTTCTAGACTGGGAGAAGACATTCCATGTACATGTAGATGCATCAGCAATAGCACTTGGAGATATTTTAGTGCAACCAGGAGTAGGAGACTTGGATCACCCAATAGCATTCACAAGCAGGAAATTATCAGACTCAGAACAGAATTATAACACCATGGAAAGAGAAGTCTTAGCTATGGTTTATGCACTACAAAAATATAGACATTACCTATTGGGAAAACATTTTAAGATGTTTACAGATCACTCAGCCCTGAAATACCTAGTTAACAAGCCAGTGTTGGGGGGGAGAATCTGTCGATGGTTACTGCTATTTCAAGAATTTGACTTTGAGGTAATAGTCAAACCAGGAAAACTGAATGCAGGGCCTGACCACCTATCGAGGGTCATAAATGGAGAGGAACCAACAAATTTGGAAGAAAAATTTTCAGATGCACAACTCTTCTCAGTACAGATTGCTGACGACTACTTTGCAGAGATCATCCAGTACTTGAGCATAGGTACTGTGCCGCAAGGATATACCACTGCACAAAATAAGAACCTGGTAGTCCGTGCAACCGACTATCAACTGATCGCAGGGAATCTATACAAAATGGGTGCAGACAGCATCTTACGAAGATACATACTAGACCACGAATGACCAAGAATTTTAGCAGAATCCCACGAAGGAATAGCAGGAGGGCACTATGCAGGAAAAGCTACCGCGCAGAAGGTACTACGCGCAGGATTATGGTGGCCAATGATACATAGGGACTGAAAAGAGTACTGTCAGCAATGTGATGTATGTCAACGGGTTAGCAAACCCAACAGAAGGGAAAAGATACCACTACGACCACAAGTGACACTTCAGGCATTTGACAAATGGGCAATAGAATTTGTGGGACCCATTAACCCACCCGCCAAGAGAAAAGGGGCGAGATATATTATCACCACGACGGAATACTTAACAAGATGGGAGGAAGTCGCACCAGTAAAAGATTGCAATGCAGAGACAGATGCCCACTTTCTTTTTGAATAGGTAATTACTAGATTTGGGTGCCCAAGAATTTTGATGAGCGACCAAGGAACGCACTTCATCAACAGCACCATCCGAGTGATGCTTGAAGAGTTTGAAGTTCATCACCAAAAAATCACACCGTATCACCCATAGGCTAATGGCATAGTAGAAGCCTTCAATAAAATTCTAGAGAACACCCTGACAAAGATATGTAACACCAACATGGACGATTGGGATCTCAAGGTACTAGCAGTACTATGGGCATATAGAACCACATGCAAAAAGTTGCCAGGTAACACACCATTCAAACTGGTCTATGTTCAAGAAGCAGTAGTGTCGTTAGAATCTCTAATACCCAGTCTACGTGTAGCAGCTATCACACAAATGACAGAATGAGGCACTGTCCAGGAATGACTAGATCAATTACTATCAATGGAGGAAGACCGAATCTTCGCAGGATTCCATCAACAAGTACAGAAAGCGAGAGACAAAGCGTGGCACGATTGCCACATCAAGAGAAAGATGTTCAAGAAAGGATATCTAGTATTTCTCTATGACAATAAAGCATTTCAGTACCCATGGAAGCTGAGGATGCATTGGCTAGGACCATACGAGGTAAAAGATGTCACGGATGGAGGAGTTGTACAGTTGAAAGATCTAGTAGGCATAGACCTCAAAGGAATGATCAACGAGATTCGGCTGAAGCTATACAAGGATAGTTGACTACCCACGCGCAGTACACCGCACAGTAAATGGTAAAAGAAAAAAAGAAAAAAAAAAGACAACGACCATATCGGAAAGGGAAACAAGAGGGAAAAGGGAAGTCTGTAAAAGCACACTGACATGACAACATGATCCAAAATTAAAGCAAGGCAAGGACGGATGGGATGTCACACTATACGCGCCAACTGGCGACGGCAAAGTAGACATAAGGGAAGGTACAAAACTGTCGCGGATGCATTGAACCCACACTTATGGTGAATTAATCTCACAAGGTAGGAGGCATCCTCAACAAGCTTCATGGCACACCCATACAACACATGAGCACAAAAGCAGTTAGTCTATTCGCAAAAGAAGAAAGGAGAAAGAGAAATAGCAGCTCGAACACACAGAGAGAGATCACAGAGCTTATCCAAGCTATTCGAACCAAGCAAACGTTTGACGGACACCAGTATGGCACCACCAAAGCTCGCAGAACTAGGCCAGGTAGTCAGACCAACTAGGTTTCAAACTAGGTCACGAGGAACACCTTCTCACTGCGCAAACACAGAAACAGGAGCATCAGGCTCAAATATAACCGTTGCAGGAACGGATAGCAGCAATACTTGAGCAGGCAGAAGAAGCCATAACACAGTAATCACAGACTCAACTAAAATGTGCAGGACTGATAAGCGAAGAAGTAGCAGTGCAAACAATCGTTATTATCAAGGAGAAAACCACACAAGCACTGACAAAAGCAGCAGAATTGCAGGAAAAGTTCCAGACGATCACTAGGGAGATCGATGAAGCACAACGCAATTAGGTGACTCAGGACGAGTCACATGTTAGTGTTGGGGGACTATTGGCACCAAGCCGAAGTGGAAAGAAGGAAAATCATGGGAAAGAAAGCATGCAGAAAACTAAAGTGACAACTGGCAAAAGATCATCACACGCGAATGCAAGAAAGCATGCACAGAGGAAAGCGATAGATGGAGGAAGAACAGCACGCGCATGGGAGAAAAACCTAGCGTAATAAGGGTTAGGGTTTTGGTAATATTTTGTAAGTGGCTGAAGATCCCTAAATGTATAAATATAGATACGAAAGTATCATATAGGGTTGTTGATTTTATGGTAGTTGTTATGAGGAATACGATTGTTATTGAGTGATTTTTCCGAGTATTGTTGTTGGCAATACGTGAAGGGTTTTGAGTTGTATGAACAGAGTTTCGTAAGCTGTTGAGAAATAAAGATATGAGGGAAGGTAGATCCGAGGATTAGACCATAGGCTGTAGAGCCTGGTGCGATCTAGTTTGCCTCACATAGATCTTACCCACTTTTGCGGAGAACTGTAAGCGTGAGGCGCAAGGAAATCAAGAACTACCATAATAAAAGAGTCAAGAGCCAAATCTTTGTGGACGTAGCCCAGGAGGGGTGAACCATGGTAATATCTATGTAATGTGTTGAATTTTTTCATATCTTTAACTTCTTTTGGCAATAGATTATTACGATTGACGAATAACCAAATGCATTGTTAGAATCTGTTTATGTTTTGAGTTATACGCTTGTGATTCCTAGGAACAAGTAGATTACAGTAACAATTCGCAGAAGAGGGCCTTAATCAAGAAACCCTTTATCCCCTACTCTGTCCTAGACTGTAAACACCTGAGTCTTACATTCACCCATCTTTAGCTATCTCGGGTGAGACTGAGCAGTACCAGGAGGGCCGATAGTTAGAGGCTTTGTTGGAACCCTGAATGACATGAATCCTGGGTCAATAACCTAGATAACCTGAGAAGGGAGTCGATAAAACCAACATATGCCATTTCTAGCATTTTATTTTTGTTCTGCACACTTTTTATATCTACAATATTACACCAATGCTACTTCCTTGGTTTTGACATATACCTACCCAAAACTCCCACTGCATGTGAAACTTTCGGTCTAGTACAAACCATTGCATACATCAAACTGCCAACTTCACTCGCATATCGAACATAAGACATGTCCTCCTCATCTTCCTGTGTCTTGGGACACTAATCCACATATAACTTTACACCAATAGGAATAGGGACCCTGACCGATTTACATTCCTGCATATTAAATCTCTACAATATTGTCTCCACATATTCTCTCTGATTTAACCAGATTTTCCAGTTTTTCCAATCTCTTTTAATTTCCATGCCCAAAATGAAATTTGTAGCACCAAGATCCTTCATGTAAAATTTAGAGGACAATTGAGTTTTCACATCCTGGATAATCTCCTTGTTGTTTCCTATCAGCAACATGTCATCCACACACAAGAACAAATAAATCAAATGATCACCAATTAATTTAAAATACACATAGTGATCCTCTTTGCTTCTTGTGAAGCCAATTCCTAGCATATGAGTATCAAATTTTTGATACCACATCCTTGGTGATAGTTTTAAACCATAAAGGGACTTTTTTTTCAGCTTGCATACCAACTCCTTCTTTTCCTTCACAACAAATCATTTTGGTTGCTTCATATAGATTTATTCTTCCAGATCCCCATGTAGGAATGGTGTCTTCACATCCATTTGTTCTACTTCAAAATCAAATGCAGCAGCAACATATAACAGAAATCTAATATAAGTTAACTTGGCAACAGGAGAAAAAATCTCACCAAAATCAATTCCCCCAACCTGGGAATAAACCTTTGCTACTAACTGAGCTTTGTATTTCTCCACTTTTCCTTCTGCATTCAACTTCTTTTTAAATACCCATTTTATGCAAATGGGATTTCTTCAAGTTGGAAACTCCACTAGATCCCAAGCCTCATTCTTATCCAAGGCTATCATTTCTTCATTCAAGGCCTTTTTCCAAAGTTTTCCATCCTCTGAATCCACTGCCTCCCTGACAGTTCTAGGATCATCATCAGTAATAGACAAAGAAAAATTTGAACGAAAATCAGGTGGAGTATACCTTTCCGGTTACCTTCTTTCCCGAACCGATCTCCTCAATACTAGAGTATGAGGATCTTCATGTTTTGATTCATGTTCTTATGTAGAGTCTGATTCATTATCCTTTAAATAAAACTCTATTTTCTCTGGTTCTTCCTTGGTAAGACATCTTGTTTGACAACATATTTTATTTCTCTAATACCACATCTCGGATATACACAACCTTCTTAGTTTCTAGGTTCCAAAGCTTATAACCTTTAAGACCATCTTTATAGCCAATAAAGATACACTCTTCAACCTTCTTATCTAGCTTACTCATGTTTTCCTTTGGAACATGAACATAAGCCTCATAGCCAAATACCTTGAGATGTGTGAGAGAAGGTTTCTTACCAGTCCATACCTCATGTGGAGTTGTGTCATTGAGTGCTGACAAGGGTGATATGTTGATCAAGTAACATGTAGTACCCAATGCCTCTGCCCAGAATTCTTGTCCTAACCCAGCACCAATGAGCATGCACCTTGATTTTTCCATCAGCATCTTGTTCATTATTTTTGCAACTCCATTTTGTTGAGGTGTATATGGAGTAGTCTTCTACCTTGATATATTTCACTTCTTACAGAATTCTTGAAATTGATTCCCACATAACTCTCCACCATTATCTGTCCTCAACACCTTAATTATTTTCTCTATTTGATTCTCAACAAGAGCCTTAAACTCTTTAAACCTGTCAAAGACTTCATATTTATTCCTGAGAAAATATATCCAAGTATTCCTCAAGAAGTCATATATAAATGAGACATAGTACACAAATTTTCCCAATGATGGAACCAACATAGGTCCAAACACATCACTGTGAACTAGCTATAAAATTCATTCTGCCCTCGTTGCACCAGAGGGGAATCTTACTCAATTTTGCTTCCCATATACACAATTTTCACAAAAATAAAAATCCAGAGATCAGTTAGACATACCTTCAACCATACCTTTACCGTGTAGTATCTGAAGACTCTTCGCTCTGATATGCCCCATTCTTTGATGCCACAACATAACCTTTTCTCTAGAGACTATAGGAGTTATTTCTTCTTCAACTCCAATATCAAGAACAATGGAACTATTACACCCATCACTAATAGTATTTCCTTGCAGCTTATACAGAGTTCCAAAATGAACTCCCTTCAGCAACACCATTGCTCCTCGAACCATCCTGCAGGTTTCCTTTTCAAAAAAAAATTACCCCTGCATCGTCCATTTTTCTTACAGAAATCAATTTTTTGTCCAATCATGGGATGTGCAGAAAACCATGTAGTGTTCTAATCCTTCCATCTATGAGCCTCAATTTGAATTTTCCTCATCCTATGATTTTGGTTGTCGAGTCATCACTGAGGAAAAAATTACCTCCATCATACCTTTCATATTCACAGAACCACTCCCTGTGGGGATTCAAATGAAAGGATGCACCTGATTCAACCAACCATGCCTCATGATCTGCATGTGTGCTTAAACAAGCCAAGTACACATCCCCTCCTTATTTTTCTCAACTTTGGATCTACACTGCTTCTTGTAGTGCCCTTCTTTTCCACATCTTCAACATACCTTTACAAACTTTCC
>SNQJ01S0222916.1:0-14909 GCA_010110895.2 Picea sitchensis
CCAACTCCCTGGTTTCTCTAGCACCAACTAGAAGGAAGCTACAACTCCCTGTGTTCAAGCACCCACTTGAACCTCTGAGGACACCAGTCCTCCCTAGCACCTCCCTACCACTCTGATTTATGAATCTGTGTTACTAAAACTTATTACAGTGATATAATGTTTAACAACAACCTACCAGTCTCATCACTTTTCTGCAAGATTTTGCTGCTCTTTCTGCCTCACCATCTTCCTGCACGCATCCATTGCACTTTCTGTTCTTCTATCTTTTGTGCTCTGTACGCCATTCCCATTCAATGCACCTTTTGCCTTCTAGCCATTTAAACTGTTGCACTCCAACTCCTTCTTCACACATGCATCACTCACAACAACAACAACCCGCAATCTCTTCTTTGTTCCACATTCTTATACTCCCTATGCATCTTGTGCATGCTCTCTATGCAACGCTTCTGCGTCCTGTGCATGTCGAGTGCTCTGCCTGTACATCATGGCAACTCTTCAACTTCTCTGTTTATTCAGCTCGTCTGTCCATCATCACTGGGTGTCATAATCAGATTCCTTCCCTCACCATCAGTTGAGATTCTTCATCTTCTGTTACAGTCGAGCTCAACTATTCTGTTGCAGTTACAGGCTCCAACGCTCATCTAGCTGTCAATAGCCTCCATGAACAGTCTTTGTTCTACTGGCAGATCCCTTGAGACTCTTCACCTTCTCTGTCAATCACATCAAAGTTTCTTCGAGTCCTCTAGCAGAAACCATCAGTGGATTCTAACAGTTACACTGTGAGGAGCAACATTCGCCCTCCGATCGTGCCCAAATTCACCTGCACCGTTGGATTGACTCCATTGGATCTTGCATTCATTTCGGCATTCCGGTCTTCGGCATTTTGGATCACCGTGGTGGAGGATTTTAGTACTCTCCATTTCCTGACACCAGGAACTCCGAAAAGGATCTTGTCTTCACTAATTCCTTCCCCCATCTTCCATTTATGTGACCAACGGCTGTGACCACACCCTTAGTCGAAACTGCATTTCGCAATTTCACATTTCGACATTTCGACATTTCGACACTCTTGGTGGTGAAGTGTTTTGATACTTCAACTCCTGGTATCTGAAACTCCGAAATGGAGTCAGATCAATGGTCCGGTACTTCAGCGTTTCTCATTTCGGCGAATCGACATTTCGGTATTCCTGTGGTGAAAGACCTTGACATCTCCAATTCCCAGTATCCGAACCTCCGATATGTAGTCTGTGACATTTCGGGACTTCGGGTTTCGCGATTTCGGGACTCCTGTGATGAAGAATCTTCACTCTTGACTCCTCCTACTCCCAGTATCCGAAACTCCGGTATGGAGTCTTTATCATTTCACGACTTCAGGTTTCGTGACTTCGGGACTCTTTATGATGAGAGTCTTTGTCATTTCCATCTCCCGGTATCCGAAATCCCGGTATCCAATACTTCGAAATGGAGTCGGATCAACGGTCCACGATCTCCTCGAACCAACGGCTCAAATCATTTCGCCATTTTGCATTTCGCGATTTCAGGACTCCTGTTGATGAGAATCTCTGACATCTCCATCTACCGGTAACCGAAATTCTGGTAGCCGAAACTTCGAGCGATGTGCCTGTTTCGCGATTTCGGGGTTTCGCATTTCGCGACTTTGGGACTCCTATGTTGGAGAGTCTCGACTCTTGACTTCTCCATCTCCCGGTAATCGAAACTTCGAAATGGAAAGTTCTGATGTGATGTAAACGTGCTAACGTCACACGTGGATTGACACATGTCGAATAACTGCCACGTGTCACTTTGATTCGTGACTTACATGTGCCTGAAATGTTGAATCAACTTGACACTTGCCATTGCCTGATTGTGCCACGTGTCCTTAGCTGACATGGTTTGTTGATGTATTTGTTTCGGGATTGCGCATTTCGGCATTTAGGGACTCCTGATGACGAAGGGTCTTTGTCGCTCCATCTCCCGGTAACCGAAATCCCGGTATTCAACATTTCGAGTGATGTGCCTTTTTCGGTTTTTCGCATTTCGACACTTCGGGACTCCTGATGATGAAGGGTCCTTGTTGCTCCATCTCTCGGTAACTGAAATCCCGAAATGGAGTCTTTGTGGTGCTTTGATCTTTCGCAACGCGTATGTCCCCGATCAATCTTGGATCCAATGTTTCAGGTCATTTTTCCATTTCGCATTTCACGAGTTGGAAGGATAGAGCACTTCCTTCCTTTGACTTCTTAGTCAGCGGAATGTTGATCTGTGACCACGTGTCCTACCCGAAGATGGACGGTCCTCCTTCTTTTGGGATTTTGTAAGCCCACTTCACCTTGCTCTTTAAAGAACATACAGGTTCTCTTGGATCCGTCAACGGTCGGTCCTCACGCTCAGATCTGACGCCTGAGAATTATTCTCCTCTTCTGCGCGCTCTTCTTGTCTACATTCAGATCTGACGACCATCGAGAATTCAGGATCGGTGATCCAACGATCACTGATGCTTCTCCTCCCAAGCTTACGCATCCTCCTGACTTGGAAGAATTTCTAAGTGTCAAAGTCCTCAACCTTTGATCCTCCTGAGATCCTATGTACGCTATCTCTCTTGAGCTTTGGCAATGAGTTAACCTCGTCCCTGGTGCACACCTATGCACTGTGTTCGACTCTGCACTAATTCCTCTTGAGGTTACTTTTTTTTTGTTTTGTCATCGATGAACACTCTGATCTTTCCATCAATGAAAAGCACACTCTGCCTGTCCTCATACTATCATTGTTGTTGTTCTTGCCTGTAGACATGCCATCGTTGTTGTTGTACTTGCCATCAATGACAAGAAATCATTGCCTGTAAAACATGCCAACAAATCATCTGGATTTCTTCTCAACTCTCTGAATGGAGGAGGTCATCTCTACGTTCCTAGCTCTGTCTCAAGCAAGAACAAGGTTTGTAAGCTGAGAGAAAGACTCGCATAGCTGCAATGATCCACATCTCACGGGTTTGTAAGTTGGAGAATATCTCACATAGCTGCAATCATCAACAAAGGCAAGGTCAAGAAGTCTATGAAAAGGTCCCCTCTCACAAGTCACCACTGATCATAAAGTCTCGGGGTTTTAGCTAATGAAGTAGTAAAATATCAAGATGTACTTGCCCAGAACAAAGCCACAAGAAAAGATATCTTTCACAAGTACAACTTGCTATTGACACTTCATAAAACCACAAACTTTCTAAATAAAAGCAATTGGCTGATATAATTATGAAGTAAACAAAAATTTATAGCAACAATATTTATAAGACAATACTTCACAATTAGTGCCTTGAAATAGTTTCAAAATGACCAAGAATAATCAATCATTAACATCATAATACTAGCATTTATCATAAGCAAGTGAGGCAATGCATTAATCAACTTTTTCAATTGCTTTTAGAAGCTTTTAGTGCTCCAAATTATGGTTGTAGCTTACTTTAGTAACAACAACAACAAATTTAGTAGGTTAGGCTATTATAATGTTAAAAGTAGTTAGTAGAAGGCTTAAGGTGTAGGTTTTGATGGTTGTCTTGATCAATAACTCAATAGGAAGTCTTAGATTAGTGCTTTTAGGGCAAATGGAGTCTATTAGGTGGCAAAAAATGTTGAAGGAAAATGATGATAGTAAGAGAGTCAAAGACAATAGAGATTAATAGTTGAAGTGTTGGTAACCCAAGGCTTCAACTATCAAACCCTAGGGGAAACTAGCTACTAAGGTGTAAGTAACCCTAGGCCTTAATAAATTTTCCTCCCTCTTTAACTCAAAGATGAAGCAAATGACGACTAAGATGAAGCAATGAGTGCTAGGGTGTTGTAATGGCAAGGCCCTTAGCAATAGCTTCAAGGAAATCGACTTATTGGCACAATCTAGTAGGTAAAAGCTCTTGAAGCTAGGACAATAATATGTGTTAGGCTTCCTAGGGTTTTAAGCAAGCAATTTCATAATCTTAATGTAAATGCAAGATAAAAATAACTACAACCATTCAATGAATAATAATTGCAGAAATTTCACTTACATTCATCAAGAATCATCAAGCATAAACCCTAGTTGAACACTTCCACCAAGAAAATTGCCAAAATAGTCCAAGATTAGCCTCCTCCAACAAGTGCGCACTAAATTTCAGTCACAAAACCCTAAGTAGGGCACAAATTTCAGACCTCACTAAGTGTGAGTGAAAGATGATGAAAAATACAAGGATAAAAACCCTTATTTATACAGTCTTAATGACCAGAATTAGGTCAAAAAGGTCGACATGGCCAGTTCCATGTAATATCCAGTTTTTACATAAATAAACCCTAAATCAAGAAGAAAAGCTGATGTCATGCCCTTTTAGGGTGACATTAGGCCTTCTTATGGAAACATTGGCGTCCTTGCTCCTTTGGATCATTCCATACGTGCCACTTGGCAGACAACTGCTTCCAAAGTGTCCAAAATGTTGGGTGACGTCATGGGCCTTCCAAGGCCTACATCATAGTGAGAAGGGAAAGACCCCCCTGGGTCCAGGTCTTCCAGGTTGTCTATGGTGGAACGTCTTCCTCTGTCTCTGGTGANNTGCCCCTAGCTGGGGTCTCAGCATCCATCTGGTGGGCTTTTATCCCTATGGAGGTATGAAGTAATCAACTCCCCATGTGTACCTGTCCGTCAGGTACGACCATGCAACAACAACAAGTACACTCTCTGTTGGCCCTTGACTAAGTTTTGAAGTTACTTGGTCATGTTTGACCGTTTTTGGGACTTTAATAGCCTGTCGAAGATGGAGCGCCAGACGAAGCAGAGATCACGAGATCTCGGCCCACTTTTGGGTTTTGGGAATATGTAATGGGAAAGGGATGTCGGCCCATGGGTTTACCCGTGCTTAGGCCAATTTTGTAAATGTATAAATAGACATCTAGGCATCTAGTAGAGTATTCTATTCTATTGTATCTATGTGATATAGGCTACGTGCCAAGTGGGATCTGTGTGATCGAGGTGTTCTGTATTCTGTATAGACTTGTAGAGCTTAGTGCAAGTCCCTGTGTGAAGATATAGAAGGCTTTGTGTTGAAAGGCAAGGAAGAAGGATCTAGCGAGCTGAGCAGATCTTCTGTCATGTGCGAAGTAAGGGTTTCTATGGCTCTGTGCTTGTAACCGATTGGCAAACGATAATAAAGAAGAAGAGTTGGTGGACGTAGTCCCAGGGTGGGGGTGAACCACGTAAATTTGTGTGTTATGCTTTGTACTTTGACTTGATGTGTTTAGCTCTGCTTTGGCTAAGTGCTTCGATATATTTAGATAGATCTACTTATGCTTTATGGTTCATTAGATGTGTGTGTATAGTAGATCTGATATGTATGAAGATGCTTAGTGTTGATCTACTGGATCCGATTTGTTTTACTATTGCTAAGTGCTGAAATACCTTAGATCTAAGTGAATGTTGCGATGCTTTGTGTTATCTTCGAAGTATAATAAGGGTTGAATACTGATGAATGATCAATGCTAAGTGCCATGTAAGCGATATAATCACAGATCTATCTCCCAACTTAGGTTGCAGACACTTGAGTCCTGCAACCACCCCTGTTTCTACCTTGGGTGAGACTTCATCTGCTTCCCAGGTGTTGCCGAAAGGGTCGGTAGTTAGGGTTTTGTTGGTGCATTGTTGTAGCTTTGAACCCCGGGTCTGCCCCTGTGCCAATGAATGGTTCTGTTGTCAGGACTTGAAACTGTGATTGCTGAGAACTAAGGAAGAAGAAGCTTTGTGCAAAGATTCGTCCTGAAACTATGGAATCCCTGTGCGTGGATCTGTGCCCTAGTGCGCAGTATTCCACTTGATTCGAAAATATCTGTGCTAAAGAAAGAAGGCCATATCTGAAGAAAAGAAGCAAGATCTGAACGTTTTGTGCTCTAAGAAAAGCAAAAGTGGAAGTTTTTGAAGGAAAGAGGTCAGATATGCAGAAAAGAGGTAAGATCTGTAAGCTCTGTGCTCTGATAAAGGTAAGAGTAGTTAAAAGTTTTATATCTGGAGGCTTTGTGCTCTATAAAAGTAAGATAAGTGAACAATTTTGTTTCTAAGGTATGGATCTATGTATGTTTAATAGAGTTTATCCTAGTTTGAATATTGGGGCACTGATAGATGAAATAAGGTTTGTTATGAATAAACCTGATAAACATAATTATAGATATGTTATACCTATGCATAGAAATAATGCTTGGACTAAGAAATGGATACAGGATCCTAGAAAGAATTTTTTGCAGGTTAGCTACCATGATCCTAGTACGCGGTACAGAAGAGGTTGGGGATCATTTAAAAGAAAGAGAGGATTAACCCTATGTTACAGTTGCAGAAAACCAGGCCATCTAGCTAAGGAATGCCCTAGTGGAAGACCTAGTTGTCTCTGTTGCAAAGCTATGGACCATGAAGTATTGGATTTCCCTAGAATGATTGCTAAGTTTGAAAGAAGGAATCTGAATGAAGAAAACCCTACGGCAGATCCAGAAATAGTAGAACCCCAGAAGGAATCAAAGAAGGTATTGCTACAGATGAAAGACACCTTGAATGATCACTGACATGTTAGGTTATCAGAGATCTTTAAAGAAAAGGAATGCATCGAAGTAAGAATAGGTGACTTTGACATTGACTGTGTTCTAGATGAAGAAACACAAGTGAACATTATGACAGAGAGAACCTGGGAAATCATAGGGAGGCCTGCTATGATTCCTTCGTTAAGAGGAATAGGGTTATTGAGAGGGAAACTGGTAAACCTATGTGGGAGGCTCACTCAGATATCTATAAATGTCAATGGAACTTCGACAGAAGAAGATTTTGAGATTATCAAATTTATTGAGGACAATGCCCTGTTTACTATGTTACTTGGAAAACCTTGGATTGAAAGAGATCAAGCCAGAAAGAAGGAAGAAGAACAGGTTTTAGAACAGTAGAGACAAGAGTTAAAAGATTTCATGACCAGAAGGATCGCGCAGTTGATTGAAGAATATGAGAACAAATCGAAGCTATTTGACACTAGAAGCCCAGATGTCAAAGCTGCAAGAGCATTAGAGGACTCACAGAAGATTGAAGTATCTGTCTCAGATATAGAAGAAGTATTACCCCTTAGTCTTAGGAGAGAATATCAACAGCGCGGAGTGATTATGTCCAAGGAAAATAAGAATCAGAATGCGAAGAGAATCACCGAGACGAAGCTCACTAGAAAAAAGGCTAGGAAGCTAAGTAAAAAGAGAGCTAAGATTGACAGGCTACAAAATATTCTAGAGGGAGCCTCGCAGAAGGAAAATTTGCAGAATTTGAACTTCGTCGAGATATCAGACCAACGACATAGGCCACTTCGCTAAGGCGAAGAAATATAGCTGTTAGAGGCCGATATATCCATTCGACTGCCGCTCCGAATGGATTGAAAAGCATTGATGGCTCACCACCAGACCATTGGACTGTGCCATAATGGACAGAACACAAATTAATGAGGCTCATACCTGTTGCAAAGAAAACCGTTGCCAAGATCGCCGATATATCTCGTCGCGCACTGCCCGAAGAACACTTTTGCCAACTGAGAATTTGAATCCCGCAGACTAGCAAGTGTATACAGTGACCATCACGCCCTTGTTGTTCATTCTTGTGCAGTGTTTAAGATCATTGTGACCCCGATAATTTATCTCGAGTGCGTATGTCCGACGAGCTCACCACAGTCGAAGAATCCGTAACAGAAATTCTGCTTGATTTAATGACTGAGAGAGTCATGTCGAAAGAGGAGTATCCACAGGTGTTCAAGCATCATCGACGAGAGGATGGGCAGCCCCTCCGTCCACTGCTCGAGCCGGACCATCCCGACATATCGATGAGAAGTGTACTAAACACAGATACGATATCGCGAATGCCAAGCTGATTCCGAGCATTCGACCTGCCTACCTACCCCCCTAAGTGGTGCCATCAACCGAGACAGTGTGCCCATAGATTTTGACTATGCTTTGGTCATGACGTACCTCCCGAAAGGGATACACGTAGTTTGAGCTGACCAGGATAAGCTCGCAACATTGAAGTTCAGTGACTTCAACCTTGGCGTCAGGAAGGCTTACAACATGCTCGCCCCGCTCAAGTATTTGACCATAACTAAAGGCAAGAATTCAAAGATTATCCTGCAGTCATGGACCCAGAACCTCGCACAGTCCACACTGCTCAATGTGATGAAGATCCCTCACTCCGGCAGGCATCAGGAGGTGAATGCATGTGTAAAGTTACTGTTGTCCTGCTACCATGGAGGATACTTATGGTTGAACCGCCGCATCACTATGGATCCGACCTTGATCAATCGGATCACAGGGCTGAGCATGCAGGGCCCCAACCCACAAGACTTTTACCCTGGAAAGATCTCAGACCAAGCATTAGCGCAAAGAATCAAAGAAACTTATGGCGATGTCGAGACGGGCACACGAGGTTATAAGGTAGCCTCTATCCAGAGCAACGCAGTGCGCCTTGCATGTCAGTTGATCGCAGACAAGTTAGTTCGCAAGAATCGACCCACCCAAGTGACTAGATTCGTAGTTGATCTCATAGGGAAGTGCACAGAAGGACTTCAGATGAATTGGGCGCAATACCTTGTAAGCCAGCTAGAACTGGACTGCAGGGAAGCACAAGACCAAGGGTATGAGTTCCACTTCAGTTGGCTTCTCATATTCATCGCATGGGAGATGTCAGAAGGTGCGACCTTCCCGGACATAGAGCCCTTTGAACCTTTGGCTGCGAAGTTCAACACCTTATGGTACTCTAATGATGTGAACAAGCAGTGGCAATCCAACGCCGTCTTCCATACTTACTACAACTAGTTGATGCAAGTCGTCCAGTTCGAGCCTTGGATGACCCCGAATACCCTCCACAGGTTTCGACCCTTAATGAAGTTTAGCATGGACCGCACTTTATTTATATAACAACGCGCGCTGATGAGCACAAGCAACAGTTGCAGTCATATTACAAGTTGACCGAGGAAGACATCGAAGAGATCACCAAGGACTGGTCGGTAGACCTTCTCATTCCAACCAACCCTGCGGATTTGTACGATGTAGACAGCCCGGAAGCTGCACAGGATACACCCGGACCTAGGAAAATGAAGAAGCTTGAAGAGGTTCATGATGTAGACCGTGCATCTGTAAGGACTGCCTCTATCACACTAGACGAAGGGGATGATGGCGAAGAAATAGAAGGTGCAGAAATTGGACAACAGAAAGGCGAAGTACCACCGCCTAGGGACAAAGAGGACTCGTCGAAGAAAAATAAGGTTTCGCCTTTGAAATCTTCCTCTTGGAAGAAACCTAGAACCCCTGTAACCAATATGCAGACTACCCTCACATTGGATTATTTTAATTTCATCATTCCAGCTGTGAACGATGCTTCACAGGAGATATTAGAGAAGCAGGAGGTGAAGTAGGAGCAGATGTATAATCGTATCGAGATTGAACTCCAAGGAGTGCAACAGGCACTCCAGTCTTACTGCGCAATCTCCACTGCGCCTCTGACAACAGGAACAGTAGAACCAGGAGATGAGCCAGCTCAACTCCATCAGATTGCTGATATGGTCGAAGCTCGCCTTCGACGAGCTGAAGAAGACACAGTGCAAGCCACCCAGGCTTTGACACAGGTACAAGGAGTACTTATCAAGCAGCGCAGTGCTGCCGAACGAGAAAAAATGGCTCTTAAAGTACAGTGGGACAAAGAGAAAGCAAAGATATAGTAGAGCAAGGAGCACTTGATCGCGGAACAGCTAGAGATAAAGGAATAGGTCAACAAATCACTTCACTCTGTGACCGTCATAAAAGTGAGAGTTGAAGAATGAATTCCACAGCAGGTGGCACAACTGGGAGTGATCCAGTAGTGCATCGCAGACCTGGAACTTCGTACTGTGCCTGAGACTCCTCAAGAAATCAGAGACCTACGGGAGTCAACTGCTCGCAACACAGTTGGCAGAATGAAATCCCTTGCTTTGGAGTGCAAGCAACTTAGCTCTAGGAGCACTCAGACATATGAGACCCTCCTGGAGAATCCAGAGTTACAAGCATTGGAGTCGCAGCTCCAAGAAGCAAAGCAACACGCAGATACATTACAGGCGCAACTGAAGGCCTTGTCACCAGTCGAAAGAATGAAGAGGTTTCCAGAGTAGCGCATGGCCCAACAACAGATCCACACAATTCAGTGTAAAGTGATGGAAGTCTCTCAACGACTTCAACCAGTGCATGAGAAGGCATATCAACTATTCACTGAAGTTGGGGGCTTGTTGGCCCTTAACCAAGTTTTGAAGTTACTTGGTCATGTTTGACCGTTTTTGGGACTTCGATAGCCTGTCAAAGATGGAGCGCCAGACGAAGCAGAGATCACGGGATCTCAGCCCACTTTTGGGCCCATTTTGTGTTTTGGGAATATGTAATGGGAAAGGGATGTCGGCCCATGGGTTTACCCACGCTTAGTCCCATTTTATAAATGTATAAATAGACATCTATGCATCTAATAGAGTATTCTAATCTATTGTATCTATGTGATATAGGCTACGTGCCAAGTGGGATCTGTGTGATCGAGGTGTTGTGTATTCTGTATAGACTTGCAGAGCTTAGTGCAAGTCCCTGTGTGAAGATATAGAAGGCTTTGTGCTGAAAGGCAAGGAAGAAGGATTTAACGAGCTGCGCAGATCTTCTGTCCTGTGTGAAGTAAGGGTTTCTATGACTCTGTGCTTGTAATCAATTGGCCGACGATAATAAAGAAGAAGAGTTGGTGGACGTAGCCCTAGGGTGGGGGTGAGCCACATAAATCTATGTGTTATGCTCTGAGCTTTGACTTGATGTGTTTATCTCTGCTTTGGCTAAGTGCTTTGATATATTTAGATAGATATACTTATGCTTTGTGCTTCATTAGATGTGTATGAATAGTAGATCTGATATGTATGAAGATGCTTAGTGTTGATCTACTGAATCCGATCTATTTTACTGTTGCTAAGTGCTGAAATACCTTAGATCTAAGTGAATGCTGTGATGCTCTGTGCTGTCTGCAAAGTATAATAAGGGTTGAATACTGATGAATGATAAATGCTAAGTGATCTATAAGCCATATAATCACAGATCTGTGTCCCAGCTAAGGTTGTAGACACCTGAGTCTTGCAACCACCCCTGCCTCTACCTCAGGTGAGACTTCATCTGCTTCGCAGGTGTCGCCGAAAGGGTCGCTAGTTAGGGTTTTGTTGGTGCACTCTTGTAGCGTTGAACCCTGGGTCTGCCCCTGTGCCAACACCTCTATGGGCTCATAAGTCACAGGGATCATAGCAATGCCAATCACGTCTAATAATCAAGTTATTTAAACATGTGCATGAAACCCCCTTCCCCAGACAAGTGCTCAAAGACATTATGTTATTCTACAATCCAAGTTTGGAGGGGATGCTAAGATTCCCTATTGGGCTAGTGCTCATTGGATGTGGGATGTTTCTAGGTGAAGACAAATCCAAGCCATGTAAGTGGGTGAGGTGATAAGGGATGTTTGAGCAAATGGGTGTAGTGATGACAGGGGAATGTATGGCTTACATGTGGGTGCCTCTGAAGAGGGTGAGTTGCACCTTGTCATGGATGCAAATGTTTCCAAGCCCATTCATGCCTTTTATCTTTTTATCTTATTTATTTTTCTTTCAAGAAACTAGTTAGGGGACACTACTCTGGCGTGGTGACCAGTGGTGACAATGTTACCCACAAGCATTTCACAGAAATGAGAGGGTTGGCTCGTGATGAGACCCATTTTCTCTTGGCTATGCCACCAAGAGACACTACCCTGGCGTGGTGACCAGCTGAATGGTAGTGTCATACCGCTACATGCCCATGGACCTAATAGGCTAGCTCGTGATGAGACCCCCTATGCTCCAACTAGGTGTTGATTTTATTATCTTTAAGGGTCCCTCTGTTTCTTGCTGAGAAGCCTTTTATTGCTTTCTCCGGGATCCCTAGGCGAAGCATCTAAAGGTTTCGTTCTTTTGGATTTTATCTTTTGCCAGCTACTTTTACCCTCTGGGCCTTTAGCCCCTTCTCCCCACAAGGTAAGGTACAACCCTTTTCTAGCGTGGAAAACCCAATGCCCAGACCAGTGTATGGGATGGATGAGAGGGAAAAAGATGAAAAGTGGTAAGTATGGTGGGAACGAACGATGACCTTTCATGAAATCGCCCAGTGGAAACTCAACCCCTATGGGAACCAACTTACTAGGGAATCCTGTCATTCCCCCTAGGTGTGGTCTAGTGGAAAGGCATAAGGTCCAAGCACACGTTATAAGTAAAAATAATTAAATGCACATATTCAAATGTTTTGAGAATCATAGTGACACATACCATGATACTTAGACTCTTTACCTCATGGAGCAAGACCGACTGCTGCTGAAGGACCAGGCCGATGGGATGGATGTTGTTGCTACTTACAAGGTGGAGGCGTTGAGGAAGAAGAAGGATGGGCCCTCCAGGGCTAGGCTCAAGTCGATCTGGCTCTCAGTACTCCATGTCTAGGACCTGTGGGCCTGAGACATAATCTCTTTGGTTATCCCTAGGCTAGGGGATAACATATGGCTCCAACTTGAGGACATGTGCTCACCGTAGAGCGCATGAGAACCTCAAAATCTCTGGCATAACCTGTGACCTTATTGATCTCAACATAAGATTATTAGCAATCATTTGGGGTGGTGATATCACCTTTGTCTCATATATATATAGTACAAAAAATGAAAGCAAGCATGTATACAAATGGAAATACAAATTACTCTAGCATGAAATGCAAATGGTATATACAATGAATGTAAATGCCTACCTACTTACCTGTACTTACTTGAGAAGTCAAGTCTCTGCCCCCTGATGGGGTTTGAGTAGGTTCCTGCTAACTGGTAATGGGCACCTTCTTCCTTCCAATGTAGACAAATAGTAGGCATCATTGTCTGACTTTCTTCCAACTCTGAAGGGTCCAAGCCAAAATTGTGCACTTCCCTCGACTCTTGTAGGCTCTCCCTTCTTTGTGTCCGACATCCATACTATATCTCCCTCTTTGTAATCCTTGATCTTGAATCTGGTTGTTTCTTGTACAACCCTGGTGTATTGTCTTGAGGGAGGAGGGTGGGGTTCTGCTATGAAGACTTCTTGCTGGGATGGCTTGATCAACATGTTATCTTTTTCTTTCTTTAACAATTTGACAGTCCCAACTTCTTTGTCCTTGTACTTGTCTAGGAGTTGTTGATACTCTTCCTTCTTTGTCCATTGTATTTGATCGAAGTCTTCCTCTGAAGCGAAAGGAAAATCATCAGGGGAAAATACAGGAAAAGTTTCTCTCATTGGCTCATGTGTTTTACTAGTTCTGATATCATCGCCTTCCCATTTGACGAAGCGAACTCCTTTCCTTCTAAACCTCATCAAATAATCATCTTTTTGTGTAGAAGAATAATCATCCAAGTCTTCAGAGATGTCATATGAATCATTAGGATAATCACCCCAATTTGTATCTCTTTCTCGCTCCAGAACGATGGGGCGGGGTCCCACAAAAGCATTATCCCTTATGTATGTTTCATGCAAATGCAACACCTCGTCATTACCTAGTGCAATATTGTTCTCGTGATTGCTAGGAATATTCTGGTCAGCCTTTCCCTTACTAATATTGTCTTCTTCTGTCGAGGGAAGAGTGGGCCAACCTTGAAATAAGCATGAATCTACTGAGTTGTAGTCACTATGTCTCTGAAAGGGGGTTTTCTCATTTTTCTCAAAATGACCAATTTGTAATAGCGTGGAAGTTTCTTCGGACGATAGTTGTTCATCTGGGATTTTATTTGTCAAAGAAGGGATTTCCAACATTTCACGAATCCTTTTAACCCTTTGCAGGATATAGGCCATACTAGTGCTCAGGTTGGTCCTATTATTGTCAGGTTTTGGGAAATGTTGGGGTAGATTGATAGTATACACCTGGGGCTCTTCAAGATTTACCCTTTAGTTCTCATTTGTTTGGCCAAAGTAATCAATCCTAGGCTTCCTCATGTCTTGATTTTCTTGGGTTTGACTTGGCGTGATCAAGGTGAATATGGAGTCTACAAAATTAGGTTTCTCATGAATAACCTTTGGGTGATAAAGTTCATAATATGAGTCCTTGCATGACCGGGGTTTAGGATCATTTTCTTGTCTTGCAACATTTTGTAGGTCCAAAGTGTTCAAACAAATTTGTTCTCTTGGAGCATGAGATTTTATTGTTTGAGGAGGTCTCATAGAAAGTGGCTTTTGGATTTGTGATAGTGACCTTTCTAACTGAGTGATTCTTTCAGAGATACTTAGATCCTCAGAGGGTTCATGTTGTCTTGAAAAATTTAAGGCATCTTTCATGTTTGAGAAACCTGTGCTCCATTTCCAATGGAAAGTATAATTTTCTACCTCTAGAATCTCTGGTAGGTCATGCTCTAGTCCTCCCATGCTTTTCTTATTTATCTCCAAGATGTCATCATTGTTCAAAAAATTGACCTGATCGGTGGCACTGTTGAACTTAAGATTCTCTTCAATCTGGCAGGCAACAACTTGAGCTTCTTCTAGGGTTATAGGTAATCGATCCTTGAGGGTAAGTTGTAAAGTTCCTTCAAAGGAGTTAAGGTAATGTTGGAGAACAACGCTCATTGGGAGAAAGTTGGGTTGAAGCTTGCTAATGAGAGTGTTGAACCTATCATTGAATTCCCTAATGTCTTTGTATGTTTGTTTGCAAACTTCGAGGTATTGAGAGTAAAAGGAGGCTATACTTTCTTCTTTACACCATTTTTTCTTGAAAGCTTGTTCAAGATCTTCAGAGGTTTTGATGCTTCCATTCGGGAGACCATTAATCCAGCCTATGGCACTCTCGGTGAGTGAGCTTACAAAAAGCCTCATGAAGGTGTCA
>SNQJ01S0222919.1:2209-14908 GCA_010110895.2 Picea sitchensis
GAGTTAGTTAAGATTGCCTAGCCTAGTCATCATGCATGATTTTAGGATCTAGAGCAAATCTCTCTATGAGGTGGCATCACCCATTGTACTATAAATATGTAACATTAGAGTGAATAATAAAAGAGTTGGCTAATATGAATTTTCTTCCATGTTGATGTTCTTGTTTCTGTTTTATCAAGAAGTCATTACTTCCCTTGAATAATAACTATTGATTATTTCTCATATATTGTGCATGGTGTATTGGTGTAACTCTTATCCTATTGCTCATTGCTCATTGGATATAATTGAATGGTTTAAATATGAGTTGAAAAAGTTTTTAATTTGTACTTGATATTGATTCACCCCCTCGTTCTCAGTATGAACAATTGGTATAAGAGTGGGTTACCTTTAGTACAGTTTAACCACTGGAAGGAATATCCTAAGCAGAAATGGAAGACAACATTCCAAATGGGATTCCACCATTTGTTGGAGGCAATTTTGAATACTGGAGTAACAGAATGGAAACTTACTTGAAATATCTTAGGGAATATGTTTGGTTCTCAGTTGCTTCATGAGACAACGCTTTAAAGAAACCAAAGAATGCAACTCAGAAGGAAGAAAAAGGAACAACAAATTGGCAATAGATACCATCGTGGATGGATTGACAGATTCAATGAAATCCAAGGTGGTATCATGTGCATCAAAAAAAGATATTTGGGACAAGCTACAAGACCTTTATGCAAGGGAAGAAGAAGAATAAGAATAAGAACTTGAAGCAAATTACAACATTTCAGATTTCAAAGAAGAAAATAGAGGTCAGTTCTTTTGCTTTAATTGTGAAGGAGTAGGACATGTTGAATTTGAATGTTCTCATCCAAGGATTGAAAGATATGACACCGAAGAAGAAAATTCCAATGAAGAAGAAGAAAATCATGAAGCATAAATGATTCAACAAGAAGATGAGAATCTTAAAAAATTGAAGCATGTTGAGATTGAAAACAACAAGCTCAAAGACACACGTAGAAAACTGAGAAGTGAATTGGGTAGTTGTGAAAAGATAGTTGTAATATTGAATAAACAATTAGAATACATTGAGAAACTAAGAGAATAAACCATTTCCTTGAAAACTCTACTCGAAGAAGCAAGAAGAATAGGAGAAGTAAGGAATGTCCAAATGATGAAGAAAGAAGAATATTGTGAGAAACTTGAACAATAAGTTGTCTCATTGAGGAAGATCTTAAGAAACTCTCAAGTGGAAAAAGACTTAACACATATTGGATGCATGGGTTAAACTTCATACAAAGAAGATGAAAATACCAACAAGAAGGTTGAATAAAGAGATACACAAACAGTTGATGAGAAGTGGTCCAGGATACCAGAAAGAAGGAATGATTACAAACTAGATGAACATCCAAGAAGACCTCCTACCTTCAGGAATCAAAGAAGCTTCAATCAGTATGAAGGAAACTACAAAAGAGTAGATCATGAACCTATATGGACTACATCACAAAGCAGGCCACTTACTCCCATGTATCAAAATTTCTTTCTTGGTCATTGTTATACTTGCAAAATTTTTGGACATATGGCAATTAACTGCATAATCAATGAGAGGAACAACTATGCAAGAAACATGAATGGTGTAAATATAAGATATGGAAATAATCGTGGATCTGTCGACATAAGTTATAATTCATTTTTCCCATTGATGGACAAAAATATCGTATGCTACAAATGTAATTATCTTGGTAACAAAACACGAGATTGTAGTTATATGAATGAATATGTCCCTATGCAAACCACAGTATGGAGAAGGAAAGAGATTCCAAACAATGAAGATTGTTGAATAACATTTACCATTGAAGAATGTAAAGAAGAAGATGAATGGTACATAGACAGTGGATGTTCTTCACACATGTCTGGGGATCAAGACAAATTCATCATCTTGAAGAGAAAGGGTGGCAATTTTGCATTTGGAGATGACTCATCTGCCAAAAAAATTGGAAAAGGTGTAGTAGAGTTTGGAAGAAAAAATGTAAAAGAAAAGAATGTCCTATTGGTTGAAGACTTGAAGCATAATCTACTCAGTGTTAGTAAAATGTGTGATCAAAGATATACTATCACGTTTGACTCACAAAGATGAAAAATCAAATAAGAAGGTTCCAGAAGATTGGTTGCAACTGCAACAAGAAGACCAAGTAACATATACATCCTAAATCCATGAAAAATCTCCAAGGAAGAAAGAGACCATAAAAATGAAGTGTTATTAAGTGCTATATGTTCAGGGGGAGCATCCCCAAAGAAGAGAGTTACCTTTTGCCATTCAAATCAGAGGGCGAAACCCTACCCTTTTCCATTGATGTCAAAGGGGGAGAGAAATTGGGATCATGATGATAGGGAGAGAATTATTGTTTCCATCAATGATAAAGGGGGATATTGTTGGAATATTGGTTGTTGTCATTGATGTCAACTCTAGTCATTGGTTTTGGACCACAAGATTGATGAAGGTATTTGGACATGAAGGACAATGCACATGTAGACACAACACCCATGGATGGACAATATACATCATGTTGTTTCTAGTGGTAGGTGGCACGCCACATGGATATTCATGGTTGAGTAGAAATGAATTTTTGAAGATGACAAAGTGAATTAAAGAAGTAAGTACAGGTTGGTCTTGAAGATAATTAAAGAAAAGAATTAGAAAGTAAGAAAGTGTCAGGTCAACCATAATATTAAAAGGAAGTGACATAAAAGGTATAAATACATCTCATTATACATTCATTTTAAACACACACGAGTCGAATTTCATAGGAAATCTGAAGTAAAGAAGGTCGAATTTCAAGGGAGGATGAATTCTTTTGGTGATGTGTTCTAAGGTATGTTATTTACATGTCATCTTACCATTTTTTCTATAAAGTTTTTTTCTAGAATGATTCATATGGTGAAATTGGTATGGTATTGAGAAGACATATCTAGGTACTTGTGGTAAAAAAATTCATCTCTTTATTCACTATACTTTTGGATATACACTCTGTGGAAGATAGGGTTTTTGACTAGTCCCGAAGCTAGTCATAAATAGGTGTTCCAGATAAAATAGTAATAAATTCTTCATAGAGAATTCAAATGAAGTGAGCCCAATTTCATTGGAAAGAGTACAGCCGATAGTTTCTTTTGTGAGAATTTCATAATCTGATGTTAAATATTGAGCATGGGGCATTTTGCACAAGTTCACTCTCCTGAATAAACCATAATTTAATAAGGTCTACCACTCTATCTATAACTTATTTTTGGGGAGGATTCAAGGAGTGAAAATTCGAGTTTTAGAGAATACACTGAGTTATATTATATATAGGATCATAGTATTCTAAGAAGTGAATAATTGCATAAGTTGAAGAAGTCTCAGGAAGCATTATCAGGTTCTATGTGATGGTTGGTTGATGGTGATGATTTAATGTAAAGTTTTATTGTCTCTCACATATTTGTGGGTGGGGGTAAGGGGAAAGGATGGAGAGGTCAACCCTCTCTTTATATTGGATTATTGTATCTTCGTTTTGGAGTTTTATCCCTCCCTTTATATTTGGAAGTTGGAGCTACCTTTGGAAGTCATTACTTCCCTTGAACAATAACTATTGATTTTTTCTCATTTATTATGCATGGTGTATTTTGGTGTATTGGTGTAACTCTTATACTATTGATCATTTCTCATTGGATATAATTGAATGGTTTAAGTATATTTTGAAAAAGTTTTTAAATTGTACTTGATACTGATTCACCCCCCCTTCTCAGTATCAACATGGATCAATTGAAGCAAGTTGAGCATGTTAATGAGAATAAGTTGAGCATGTTAATGAGAATAGGATTACTTGGAATCAATTCAATAAGTCTTTTTAGAAGGAGTACCTCTCAGATAATTTTTATGACAATAAAATGCATGAGTTCTTTGAACTCCGGCTAGGAAGCATGACTATGCCAGAATATGAGAAGAATTTCTTGGGATTGTTAAAGTATGTTGGGTTTATAAATGATGAAAAGGTTAAAATACAAAGGTTTTTGAGTGGACTGCCATCCTTTTATAAATAAAATATTTGGTATGATGAGCCCAAGACCTTGGTTGAGACCATCCAGAAGGCCAAGTACGTGTATGAGAAAGGCCAGGGCAGAGAGTCCATGCAGAAATCTTGTAAGGAAAAGAAGAAGGAGAAGTATGATCAGAGGAAGAAGATATTCAAACCTCCTTTCAATATAAATGAGCCTAATAAAAATCAACAAGACTGGTATGCTAAGGATGAATCCAAGAAAGAAGACTCCTTTGGAAAAAGGAGAAGACCACCAATCCAATGTTGGGGATGCAAGGAAGATCACCTGTACAAGGATTGTCCTCATAGAAAGGACAGAGTGAAGACTGTGCATAACATCCGAGAGGCTACAACAGTGAAAGACATGGGAAGGATTTATGTAGCCTTAGATGATCGACAAGCATAGTACTAGTCTAATATGATCAAGGTGGAAGGTAATATAATTAATCAAATCGTTTCTATTTTAATTAATTTAGGAGAACGTAATCGTTACATTGATTCTAAGATAGTGGATACATTACATTTGGAGAAAAGTAAGCTTGGGAAATCAAGTTTGGTTTAGCTAGCCACTAGAACCAAGAGGAGAATCCATGATATGGTCAGAAGTTGTTCCATAAGCGTTAATGGTGTGAATACCAGTGTTGATCTAAATATCATACCATTGGAGTCTTATGATATTCTAATTGGAATGAATTGGTTGAACAAGCATCATGCTATCCTATCCCGTCATAGCAAGACATTTACATATCTTGATGGAGATGGAAAACATAGAACTGTGAAAGGTGTACCAAGACCCATCTCTATAAGGAAGAATTTAACCTTACAACTGAGGAGATGTTTCAGAAAAGAGTGTCAATTGTATGTAGCCGATGTGGAGGAGCCAGAAAATACAAAGGGGCCAAGCCTTGAATATTTCTCGATACTACAAGAATTTGAAGATGTATTCCAAGAAATACCATGGTTTCTTCCAAAAAGGGAAATATATTTCGCTATTGATTTAGTGTTAGGAGCTACCATGGTGTCAAAAACAACTTACATAATGATCACACCAGAGTTAAAATAATTACAAATGAAGTTGGAGGAATTACTAAAGAAAGGGTACATACGCCCAAGTGTTTCACCTTGGGGAGCACCCATGCTCTTTGTCAAAAAGAAATATGGAACCTTAAGGTTGTGTATTGAATTTCAAAAGTTGAATAAGTCTACTATAAAGAACAAGTATACTTTACCCATAATTGATGACCTCTTTGATCAACTAAGAGGGGAAAATATATTTTCGAAGATAGACTTGAGATCAGGATACCATCATGTAAGAATCAAAGAATAAGATATCCATAAGACAACTTTTAGAACTAGGTATGGACATTATGAATTTTTAGTGGCGCCTTTTGGATTGTCCAATGCACCAACTATATTTATGTTCTTAATGAATGGAATATTCAGAATTTACTTTCATAAGTTTGTCATAGTATTCATGGATGACATACTTATCTATTATAAGTTTGAAGAGGAGCATGAGCATCACCTAAGATTGGTATTGCAAGTGCTGAGGGAACATCAGTTGTAAGCCAAGTTGAGTAAGTGTTATTTTTATCAAGAACAAGTCCATTACTTGGGGCACATTATTTCAGAACAGGGTATAACAATGGATCCAAATAATATTGAATCCGTTAGAGGATGGCCAACACCTAGGAATGTTTCAGAAGTCAGATATTTTATGGGGTTAACTAGTTACTATAGAAGGTTTATATCAAGGTTCTATAAAATCGCTCATCCCATCACTTATTTTAAAAGGAAGGGAATTAAATTTGAATGGAAAACTGAATGTAAAGATAACTTTGATTTTTTGAAGGAGTTACTCACTAGTGCTCCTGTGCTAAAAATTTCCAACCCAAATAAAATTTGTGTGGTATGCACAGATGAATGTAAGGAAGGTCTTGGTGGAGTCATCACTCAAAATGGACATGTCAATGGTTATGAGTCCATAAATCTTAAGTAACATGAGAGGAACTATGCCACACATGACTTGGATCTAGCTTCCATTGTTCATGCATTGAATATGTGGAGGCATTATCTCATGAGGAAGATATTTGAATTAAGAACAAACCACAATGGTCTGAAGTATCTTTTTGAACAACCAACTTTGAATTCCAGCAAAACAAGATGGCTGAAATTTTTAAGTGAATACAACTTTGATATCAAGCATATCAAAGGAAAAGAAAATAAAGTTGCATATGCACTTAGTAGAAGAGTGTATCGCATGCATGGTACAACTTTCAGTATGCATCAGTCAAACTTGAAGGGAATAATTTTAGATGTTGTTGTTACAAATCAACATTACCTACAGGTAAGTGAAAGCTTGCAGCAAAAGGATGTACAATAGACAATGAAAGAGCGTGAGATAAAGAAAGATGGACTACTTATGCATAAAAATAGAATCTATGTTCTTAGTTCCAGAGAACTTAGGAATTTGGTATTAAAGGAAATGCATAATGTTCTATATGCTGGACATCTCGGTTACCTGAAAAAAATTACAACAGTAAGAAGCCAATTATTTTGGTCAGGGATGAAAAAGGATGTTGTTGATTACATCACCAGATGTATGGAATGTCAAAGAGTAAAGGATGGACATAGGCACCCAGAGGGTTTGCTACAACCATTACCAATTCCACAGAATAAATAGGAAGTGATAACCACAAATCTGCCAAGGAAATCAAGGAAACACGATTCAATCATGGTAGTGGTTGATAAATTGGCCAAAGCTGCTCATTTTGTTCCCATGAAAAACCTCATACAAAAACTAATATTGCAGAAATTTACATGAGGGAAATTGATAGGTTGCATGGGATACCTAGGAAAATTGTCTCTGACAAAGACACTAAGTTTACCTCAAATTTCAGGAAGGGATTATTTAAAGGATTTGGTACAAATATGAACTTTATCACATCATACCATCCGCAGTTAGATGGGCAAAAGGAGAGGGTTAATCAAGTAAATGAAGACATGTTAATAATGTATGTGATGGATACACCATCTAAGTGGTAATATTAATTGCACTTGGTTGAGTTTTCCTATAATATTGGGTATCAATATTCCTTGAATATGATCCCATTTGAAGCCTTGTATGGTAGAAAATTTAGTACTCCAGTAATCTGGGACAACCCAATAGACAGAGTGGTACTTGGTCTAGAGTTGCTTAAGGAGATGGAAGACCAGATGGTTAGGATTAAGTAGAATTTAAAAGAAAAAAAAGATAGATAGAAGGTTTATGCCGAAAATAATAGGACAACAAGAGAATTTAAATTAGGAGAGAATGTTATTTTGAAAGTAAATCCTAAGAAGAGCTCTTTGAAGTTGGGTAGTTGTACAAAGATGGCAGTTAGATTATGTGGTTCATTTGAGATATTGCATAGAATAGGGCTAGTTGCATACATGCTTGCATTTCATGTTTCAATGAATGTGCATAATGTATTTCATGTCTCTTTTATAAAGAAATATGTACATGTTCCTAACCATGTTATTGATTGGCATCTGATTTAGGTAGAGACAGAGGGAGAATTTTAGGTCCAACCAATGCGAATATTGGATAGAAAAGTCAAAATGCTTCAGAATTGAGTTATAGAGATGGTAAAAGTTCAATGGACCTACTACGGTCCTGAAGTTTCTACCTGGGAGAATGAAGATGCCATGTGGTGAGAGTACTCACAATTTTTTGAATAAATTTTGGAATTTTGATTCTTGTTTTGTGTATGCACTGAGGGAAGTGCCAAAATAAGGGGGAGGGGATGAAACACCCTAGGTTTTGAGCCCCCATATTAAATAATGTATTGTTACATTGTTGAGAGGCCAGAGTGACCAAACAGTTATTAAAATGCTAGTGTGCCTAAGAAATGTAATGTGTGATCATTATTAATAATAAATACATCATTGGTTACTAGACGGACAATGACTAGAGTTATAGGGGGGCTATGATTGAACAAGAGAGGGGGATTGAGGGGGTAAGTGCTTATTTCATTTTTTTTTAATTANTTTGGGGGAGGACGTGAGGTTATTGATCTCCATGAATTAAGCAAACTCGTCCTTGGTCTGTGGAAGGGGTTCTCCCATTGGCTAATTCTCTCATTCGTTTTTGGTCATTCTCTCACTCTCTTTCCCGTCCCCATTCTGATGTTGTTGTTGGTTTCCTCATGTGTTCATTCACTCGATTTGATCATTGTTCATCCTCTCTCATGGAGTCTGAATTCCATTCATTCCTTCACTCACTTATAGTTCCTCATTTGTGTTTGGATTGGGAAAGGAAATCAAACCATTGAAGAACAACCATGATTGTTTTGGTTCTAGAGATTTCTGGTGTAATCCAACCATGATTTGATGCCTACATGTTTGAGATGCTTGACCTGTGTCTAGTTTTTCTCACAAATGTGAGTCATGAGAGTCCCAACATGGATATTCTGAACCATCTGCACTAGAGGCCTAGAAGGAGAAGGACTTCTTGAGGGACTGCATCGCAGAGAAGGGTGGAGGTCCATTCTCTTGGGTGGTGCAGGTTGGGTAGAAGAGAGCTAGGTACTTGGATTGTTGTGAGTGCTTCATAATCCTATGAGATCTTGAGTGCTGACTAGTTTGGGAAGTTGAGTAACACTTTGGAACCGTCCTTGTGGATTCATAGCCTTGGCTTAGGGGTGACGTTGTTGTTGAGAATTGGAACAACAATGCCTATGTTAGGGTGGAATGTCATTAGTCTGCAGCCAATTAGTGGTTCTATTCTATAAAATATAAGTTCTCTCTGTCATGGTATTATTTATTTCACTGTGTATTTATTTATAGTTGATTCAATGTATTTAGAGTATGCATGCTTGTTGATTATGGATGTGCATGTCGTATGATTCATTTTTTTTTATGTTTATCTTGAATCGTGATCAATGCATGTGAATCTTTCATGCATCCTGGCTATCTAAAGTTTGAGTAGGGTTTGAATTAGTCCAAAGAAGGGACTTATGGATAGTGTGCCCGACATGTGAGTGGTTGGGTACATTACATATTCCAAGCCAATGTGATCAAGTATTTTATTCAAAGGTTCTAGGTAAATCAAGTTGGTCATAAATTGTTAGATATGATCCAAGAGGAAGTCTTGTAAAGTATAATGTACCAGAGGAAGATGATATTTAAGAAGAAGAAATTGTAGATCAGGAGCATGAACTAGATGTACTGTCAGATTAAGAAGTTGAATAAGTTGATCCAAATGTAGATGGAAATGTTCTCTAGGATCATATTGATGATGATATTATTGAAAATGACTTTGATGGTGATGATTTTGATATGGACAATCCTTTCAATGTCGATTCTGAACTATGTGATTTAGATGTAGACTTGGATGAGGACTAGGGTAAGGGAGATGCAAGATCTAGTGTGCAAGTGATTTTGGGAATGGATCACTAATAGAGGACTATGATCACAACTATACACTTCAGTGCAAAGAGATTCATCATCTTCAACAATGAGTTACAAGTGAGTTATCTTCCTTATTCCCTTTCCATTTATAACATTATGGCTTCTAATTATATCCCACTAAATGAATTTTTGATTGATTAACCATAGTGAGTTGATTCAATTTCCTTTTCTAATTTGCTAGTAAAAATTAATTAATTTATCTACCATTATAATCACCTATATCCATAGCTTTGAACCTCAATCACTTATTGTTGTGATTTAGCGATTTCTTCATGATCATGCCAAAGTTCATGTGGGAGAATGCACCATTGTTTATTGATGATTGAAATTATAAATCACCTAAGTTGTGGTTTTGAGGATGTTCATGCACATTAATGGTTTCCATTACAAAGAGATATTACACCATATTGTGTAAATGTGTGCTAACACATGTAAAATTGTTTATTTTTTAATGTGCAAATCCATTTTTTGTTGGGTAAAATCCTATTGATGTCCCTAATGGGAAGATATATGTGGTTGATAAGGTCATTCTTATTGACATGATTTATTTTCTTTGGACACTACGACTCCTTTGATTCTATTGATTTTTGGTCACTATTTTTTCTTTCTATAAGTTGGGACAATGAATACACTATTGTGTTTCCATTTCTTAGGAAAATGTTGAACTTTGGTCTCTTGAACACTAAGATAAAGTTCACATGGGAGAATGCACCATTATTTGTTGATGATTGAAAGTATAAAATCACCTAAGTTTTGGTTTCGAGGATGTGCATGCACATTAATGATTTCCATTACAAAGAGATCTTACACCATATTGTGTAAATGTGTGCTAGAACATGTAAAATTGTGAAGTTTTTAATGTGCAATCCCATTTTTTTGTTGGGTAAAAGCTTATTGATGTCCTTAATGGGAAGCAATATGAGGTTGATAAGGCTATTCCAATTGACATGATTTATTTTCATTGGATAATATGCCTCCTCCTTTGATTCTATTGATTTTTTGTCACTATTCATTCTTTCTATAAGTTGGGACAATGAACACGCTATTGTGGTTCGATTTCTTAGGAAAATATTAAAATTTGGTCTCTTGAACACTAAGATACAGTTCATGTGGGAGAATGCACCATTGTTTGTTGACGATTGAATGTATAAAATCACCTAAGTTGTGGTTTTGAGGATGTGCATGCACATTAATGATTTCCATTACAAAGAGATTTTACACCATATTGTGTAAATGTATTCTAGCACATGTAAAATTGTGAAGTTTGTAATGTGAAATCTCATTTTTTGTTGGGTAAAAGCTTATTGATGTCCCTAATGGGAAGAAATATGTGGTTGATAAGGCCATTCTGATTGACATGATTTATTTTCTTTGGAAAATAGGCCTCCTCCTTTGATTCTGTTGATTTTCGGTCAATATTTATTCTTTCTATAAGTTGGGACAATGAATACACTATTGTGGTTCCATTGCTTAGGAAACTATTGAACTTTGGTCTCTTGAATTCTGAGAAAAATTTGAGGTTTTGGCATAATACAATGAGCATGATGAACTAATAAGAAAAAATGACTTGGTGGAGTATCTTTGCACCAACTACTTCTTATAATGTTATTTTTGAACATATGTATGACTAGTAGATTGTGTTTGCTCCATCTTAGATTGGGCAGCCAATGAATAGTCATATAAGTTTTATTAATGATATTGGGAGAAGTGGGTCTCAATAGTCAAAATTTGAGATTCACAAATAGTGTCTTTTCATTGGGATGTTCTATGTTCAATGACAATGAAATGCTTATTTGATTTCCATTTTCTGGTATTTCCATAATGGTGAGAGTTTGGTTGGAGGTTTCATTTACTTTTGAATGTAACTGAAACTCAATATATTTGTGACCTCATATACCTAGTAACACATATTTTGGTATCTTGATTACAATTTATCGAGCACAATATTCTAGTGATTATTGATATTGTTTATGTTACATGGGAAGTAGAGTCCCACTTTCCCATTATTGTGTATGTCATCGAATGATAATCTATAGTTGGATGTTTGAATTTGTATATGCAAAGCTAGACACCAAATTGGTGTATGGGACCCCGTTGTCTGTGGGACAAGGGACCTCCTCCATCCAACGATTTGACTGGTAAAGTCTACGGAGGTATACATACCCTACCTCACTCTGGATTTGAACTTTTGACCTATTAGGAGATAACACATGGCCCAATGGTTAAGAACATGTGTTATCTCCTAATAGGTCAAAAGTTCAAATCCAGAGTAAGGTAGGGTATGTATACCTCTGTAGACTTTACCAGTCAAATCGTTGGGCGGAGGAGGTCCCTTGTCCCACAAACAAGGGGGTCCCATACACCAATTTGGTGTCTATCTTGGCATATAAAAATTCAAACATCCAACTATCGATTATCATTTGATGACATACACAATAATGGGAAAGTGGGACTCTACTTCCCATGTAACATAAACAATATCAATAATCACTAGAATATTGTGCTCGATAATATGTAATCAAGATGAAAAAATATGTGTTACTAGGAATATGAGGTCAAAAATATGTAGAGTTTCAGTTACATTCAAAAGTAAATGCAACCTCCAACCAAACTCTCACCATTATTGAAATACTAGAAAATGGAAATCAAATAAGCATTTCATTGAACATAGAACATCCCAATGAAAAGACACTATTTGTGAATCTCACATTTTTGACTATTGAGACCCACTTCTCCCAATATCATTAATAAAACTTATATGACTATTCATTGGCCGCCCAATCTAAGATGAAGGAAACACAATCTACTAGTCATACATATGCTCAAAAATAACATTCTAAGAAGTAGCTAGTGCAAAGATACTCCACCAAGCCATTTTTTCTTATTAGTTCATCATGCTCATTGTATTATGCCAATACCTCATTTTTTTCTCAGAATTCAAGAGACCAAAGTTCAATATTTTCCTAAGCAATGGAACCACAATAGTGTATTCATTGTCCCAACTTATAGAAAGAATAAATATTGACCGAAAATCAATAGACTCAAAGGAGGAGGCCTATTTTCCAAAGAAAATAAATCATGTCAATCAGAATGGCCTTATCAACCACATATTTCTTCCCATTAGGGACATCAATAATCTTTTACCCAACAAAAAATAGATTTCACATTACAATATGGTGTAAAATCTCTTTTT
>SNQJ01S0222920.1:0-14908 GCA_010110895.2 Picea sitchensis
TAATTCAGTTTGTGAATGACAGGTTTATCTTCTTCATAGATTGAATTGTTATATATAAGTTTTTTGCATAACAGGTTTCCCTTATTGCAGGAATTTATAATCATAAGATTGTTATGATTTTCTTTTATGTCTTGTTTGTCCTGTAAAGCACATCAAGGAGCAACACAGCCTATCATTTACGAGAACCTATTGAACCAATTCGGTGTGAGTTTCCTCCTCCGATCAGCTTAGAAGCTATCATACGCAGGGCAGACTTGGAACGTTTCCAGGTCAACTAATCTTGTCTTTGTTGTTTTCATTAAGTAGTTTAATTTAGGTATAATTTTTATTAGATTTATATTAGATTGTTTAATTTCAGTAAATATATTAGATTGTTTAATTTCAGTAATGTTTATTTCTTTTTCATAAAATATAAAAATCAAAAAGAGATTAATGGCTGTCTTAGGGCAGAAAATACATGAGTTTTGCAGGTTTTAATTAAATCTGTAGATTGTTTATAGTATACATTTGTGAATAAGTAATATTGCAGTTGATAACTAGATAGTTGATTTGAGTTATTATAATAGTAATTAGTAGATTGTATATAATAGTTAGAATAGTTATATTTAGTTTTAGTTTCTTTTAGTTAGTTAGTTTCTTTTATTTAGTTAGTTTAGTTAGTTTTAGTGTGCTTATTTAGTTTAGTTAGTTTTATTTTTTTTAGTTAGTTTAGATTAGTTTCTCTTTGGTTTTCTTAAAAGACCTTAGAGCGGCCAATGGAGCCGTTAAACTCGTTAGGGTGGTCCATTCCAAACGGCTTGGGTTATTTAGACAACCCCGGACCGGTTCCACTCTCCCAGTTGACGGACAGTCAATTTCGCCCGTCAACAATACGTCGACGCTCTTCACGGGAAGTGTTAGGTTGAAAGCGTTGGGTTTGGAGGTAAAGGAGGATGTCTCCGTACCAAGTATCAAATGTGATGATGAGGAAAAGAGTTTCTTCAGGGAGAGAATCTCTAGGTTTGATGTCTTCATTAGCATGGGGGAGATCGTAGATAAGCTCCACAAACACCAGGGAATTTTTTGCTTTGGAATTCACAAATTCAAGATCGAATTCCTGAAGGATGATGATCCATTTAGAATATTTACCCCCGAGCACTTGACGTGTCAAAACATGGTACATGGGGTTTGAGTCCGCAATCACCATGGTGGTGCATAGTAGGATGTAATGGTGAAATCTCTGGACAACGATGACGGCTACCAGAAACAGTTTCTCTACATGTGAATATCGGAGTTCAAGTCCAGATAGAATCTTGCTTGGGTAATAGATCACATGTTCCTCACCGTTGGGGTCCTCCTGAACTAACACCATTGCAATAGTGGAAGTAGAGGCAGCTAAGTAAAGGATGTAGTCCTTTGTATACTCTAGAGGGTGCAACAAAGGTGTGTGGGTCAGGGCATGCTTGAAAGCATCAAATGACCATTGAGCGATGCCATCCCAGATGAAAGGGGTGTTTTTCTGTAGCAACCGCATGAATCCTTTAGTTATCTCAGCATAGTTACAAATGAAACGGTGAAGGAAGTTTTCTTTTCCTTGCAAACTTTGGAGTTGAGTCAAACTAGTAGGTGGGGGTAAGGCCAGAATAGCCTTAATCTTTAAGGGATCCACCTGAATCTCGTCTTTAGAGACAACAAAACCGAGGAGTCGACCGAATTCGACAGCAAAAATACACTTATGTGGGTTCAAGCGGATACGGTAAAACCGACATCGAAGAAAAATAGCACGTAAGTGATCAACGTGATCTCATCGATTGGATGAGTGGGAAGGTAAGTCATCGAGGTAAGGTTCTCCAATATGCTTGATATCGTGGAAAGCGTACGACATGGCCTGCTGGAAAGTAGCACCAGCATTTTTGAGACCAAAAGGTAGCTTTCGATAGGCGAAAGTTCCCCATGGGCAGATAAAGGTCGTCTTATGTTAATCAGTAGGTAAAATTTCAATCTAGTTATACCCGGAAAAACCATCCATGAAGGAGAAGATTACGCTCCCAGTGAAATTATCAATAATCTGGTCGATGAAGGGTGCAGGGTAGTTGTCCTTTGGAAAAGCCTTATTGAGATCCCGATAGTCAACATAGACACAGATGGTCCCTTGTTTTTTGGCAATCGAAACAAGGTTGGAGACCCATTCTGTCAAAGGGACGGGATAGATAAAGCCATATTTTAAAATTTTCTCAACTTTTGGCTTTATAGCTGCGATTTTCTTGGGATGAACTGGGCGGAGTTTCTGTCGAATAGGTTTCACACCAGGGTAAGTCTTGATTTCGTGCACGATGATCGAAGGGTCAATCCCTGGCATTTCCTCGTAGCTCCAAGCGAAGACATCGCGGAACTCTTTAAACAGAGCGGTGTAAGAGATCACTTCTTCAGGTGTGCAATTAGCACCGAGGTTAATGTTTTCCACAATGCCTTCTTTGATTGAAATATCAATAACGATCGTAGTAGAGATATTACCCATATTCCCCTCGGAAAGAGTATCTTGTGTGAGGATGGGATATTGTGGAGAATCGGTAACATCAGGAGGGAAGACAGAGTCTATGTCTTTGTGGATTTCTTCTAGAGGCAGAAGAAAAGAGGATCGATGATGGTTATCATCCCAAGGTACGTCGTCAATACTAAGCATTTCCATTATAGATTCGTCGAAAGGAAAAGTTTGTGAAATGTAATCGATTGTAGATGATAGGGAATCCAACCATGACGGCATGGAGTAGGCATCAGGTGCCAATAGATGGGGGTTGTCCGGGGAGGGAGAGGAAAATTGAATAGCCACATATGTGGCCTCGGCTGGGCTAAGTGGCATGGTGTCACTGAGCACATCGAATTCCATAGGACTAGGTACAATCCAAGGGTCAGATGATTCCAAAGATTGATAAGCCATAGTCGAAATCATATTGACGATGGAAATATGATGTGTGGTGGGTGGAAGTGGTGTAGGGAAGGTACCCATAAGGCTAGAATATTTCAACAAGCCAACACCAATGCTTTCATATGTAACTGGGTGGTCTCCCAAAAAAGGAATGTTATTGGTGACAGGGGCATGAGCGTCGGGTGTATAGAAATCTAGTTGATCGATAGTGACAATTTTTCCTTGATGGGGGAATTGTACACATCGAAACACCGACGAGGCGACGGTAGTCATAGCATAGAACCAACTTCTTTCGAGTAGTAGGTTGTAATCGAGGGGGGCGTCGACCACCTTGACATCAACAGTAACAGTTTTGCCACCTAACTGAACGGCTAAGGATTGTAAAAGTCTGTGAGGGTGAAAACCTCACCCATCGAAAGCACGTAACATCGTAGGGGATTTTTTAAGGGCAGGTGATTTTAATCCTTTCCAACAAGCTAAAGACATGACACAAGTAGAGGCTCCCTCATCCAAGATAGTTCGATGCATTTGTTGATTGTGAACAACAACATCGATCTGAAAAGCTAGTTGGTGGGAGAGTCGAGGTTGATGATCATCCAGATTAAACATGAGGTTATTAGATGACTCAGGATCGAAAGCGTCGATGGCAGCCAAGAGAATTCTACGTTGACTGGGATAGTGTTGTAGAACTTCCAGAGCAGACATAGCACACGATGCTTGAGCCAAATCTTCAACGATGTTGTAGTTTTGGGAAGCCCGCGAACTAGGATTAAAGGTAGATTTTCGGATAGTGCTCTTGGGAGGGCGTAAGATGGAGTCAAATGAAGGTTTCTTGATCTGGAGCGGTCCGGACGGAGGGCTAGCAGACGGAGGACTAACAGAAGATGGTAATGGATCCAGTAAGGAACCGTTAGTAGTCTTCGGTTTATCAGGTTTAACCGGTGTGTCATATGTCGTAGTGTGGGTGGTTAGATTAATCCCGTTAAACATGTAAATTTGGGCACTTGTCGAGGCCTCATCATGGGATTGGTTGGAATTTCCCCCTGGAGTGGGGGTTTGAGCAACCAAAGATTGTTGATGTGGAAAAGCCTGGGTAAGCACAACGGGTTGTGAATTTCCATTAAATATCTTGGCCACTTCATCAAAATGTGGACTGTCTCGGGTGTAGTGATCATCGCCACAAATGAGACATGGGAATTTGAGTTTCCATTGTGGTTGTTTTCCGGTATCAGGGGTTTGAGGTTGATTTTTTGGTTGTTCATTGTTGTTGTTTTTATTCGGTTTATTTCTTTCTTTATTATTGCCCCCATGATGTTGTGAAGGGGTCGATTGGACCATATTCACCTCAGAGACCTGAGTTTGAGGGGGGGTAGAAGAGGGTGCAGTCAAACTGGGAGCATATGTCTAAGCAGACCGCTGGGTTGTTCCAGTCGACTGGGAAGTAGATTGGGTTTTGGCGGAGCCAATAACTCCATCTGCGTGCGAGGTAGACGATGGTTTGGACGGATCATTAGTGGCACGGGTAGCATTTGGTATCAACTCGTACAGAGTACCAGATTGTGAATAAACCAAATCTAAGTACTGAGCTCGAGCAATAGCCTCTTCCTCGGTGACTACACCACACATAGCAACATCACGAGCAATCTGAGGTAGCAATGATTTAGTGAACCATTCCGCTAATAATTGGTCAAGGATGACCGCTTTGATTAGCCTTCGTCATCGTCTCCATTCATGAATATGATCAGAGATATGTACGGAGGTTGTCTGACGAAGGGAGGTCAATAGTTCGGTACCCATCTCATATCGAATGGGTAGTTGGAAGTGTGTGAGGAAGGACATGGCAAGGGAGTTGAAATCGTAAAAAGAAGCACGTGGTAATTCAATATATTATTTTGCTACAGAACCCGTAAGCGTTCGTTGGAAAAGACGCAAACGTATAGAATCGTCCATGAGGGAGTTGGATGAACACCACAGATGGAAAGTCATCATATGGTTGTTTGGGTCTTCTCTGGACTTTCTGTCGAATTTTGGAATATCAGAAGGAAGTTTAGCTGGGATAGCTGGCCAAACCGGAGAATGAAAAATAGGATCATTCGTTAACCGAGACAAGTCTGGAAGTTCCAGAGTTGCTAGGAAAGGTAGTTGTCGGTTAACTTGCGGGTAATACTGGTGTGGCATAGGAACACCAGTAGGACCATACACTGGGTTATGAGGATAATTGTAACCAGTGGACCCTCTTGTATAAGGTTGGTGTTGACCAAGGTACACAGGATTTGAGGTGTTTTGAGAAACATGTGCGAGAAGAGGATAATCGGATGGGTTTTGAGGATTATAAGTCGGATTTGGCGTTTGTACATAAGNAGATGAGTCCCTTGAGGGGGAAGAGGTTGTTGTGGATCTTGAGGATTGTGTCCCCCCGAGAACTGTGGGTTTCCTAGAAAAGGGATATTCCACGGATTGGGTGTGGTAGACACATTTTTTCCGTACGGTTGATGATAGGCTCTGGATTGAGGCTGCCCCCCAGCATGAGGGTGCTCTCCAAATGGAAGTTGTCCTCTGGTGGGAGGATTCCCCCCAGCTTGAGGTAGAGTTCCTAGAATCTGAGAACCAGACGTAAATGACTGACCGGTGCTGCTTAACGGATTAAAGACACCAAGACCGGTCCCCCCAGGTTTTTGTATAGGTATGGAACTTCCCAGCATAACTTGGGTATTAGTGATAGCGAAAGAATTCAGTGTTCTGTACCCAAAAGGGAGTGATGATGAAGGTCTAGGTGTTATTGGTGTGCCAATTGCAGCTTGGCTAACCACCGCATTACCGGCGGGAATAGTCGGCACGTGAGGGACCATTGTAGAATGAGTCGTCTGGAGAGAAAAAGTGGACCTTGGGCCAACGGACGATGTGTTCGGACCAACGGACAGTGTGGCTGAAAAAATGGTAGTACCGGTAAAATGGTTTAAAGGTACGGTGTACGTGATAGGCGCGTCGACACCTATTCCTGTTCCATAAAGATCCCGCACCATGCACGGTGGACTTTGAACAATGTCTACGGTCCAAAAGGGGTCATCGACTAAAGGGTTTGAATGAGGCCCAGTCGGAATGTCAGAAGGATTGATGATGACAAATTCACCGACTGAATTCAGTTGGAGAACACATCGCTCATATCCCTCTGGAATGAGGAAAGCCTCCTGAGACTCTGAAACAATTCAAAAATTCTCTAAAGAGGTGGGAACTTCTTCTTGGGAGGTTATAGTGTCATGAACCTCACTTTGTTGAGGAGATTCCTCCATAGAATGAGGGGGTAAAGGGGTATTCTCTTCCATATTTCTAGAGTAAGTCCCTATAGCCTCCACGAACGGCGTGGAGGGTCGATGTTGGCGAAAAAGAGTCGGCGGAAAAAATATATGGCCAACTACCGAAAAGAAGCAGCATATGCTAATAGAATCTAGGAATCACAACCAAGCAAACAAAACCTTCTCTCGATGACCATACTAGTTGGAGATGAAATCCAATGTTGTGTGATCAAGTCAAGAAGGGGTGGGGATATGGTGGAACAGTTACAATGGTGACCTGCTTAACGAACTTTCACCTTGGTGCAAGCTTCCACGCAGTAATTGTGGATTTACCCTCCAAGGAGCCCGAGTGAGTTTGACCAATGTCTGCTCCAAGTATAGTGAGACTTCCCTACACGGTCACCTTGTGTAAGACCCTAAAGATTATGGCCACTAAGGTTACCAATTTGCAGTCATCCCCTAGGCGGGTACAGTCGACAGTCCAATTCGAACGTAAGGGTAGGGTATCTAGCCCAAAATCAACTTAAAAGGCTTCCACTCAACATTGTGGGTATACCTTTAAGCAATCCCCATAATACGATCTGACTACTACAATCAATCAAACCATGGAGGGATAATCTTCATAGCTTTCCCAAGTGCGACCTCGTGCGTAACCCCTGTGTGAGAGGGGGATCCCAAGCAGACTTATATGACAATTGGATTTGACTCTCCCTAGCTCATGATGCTAATGTTTGTTTTGGAAACATTGGAGAGTTATGCTCACAGCCTAATCCAAAGTACTAATCCTAGTCTACTGTTGTTGGAGGATCCTAGAAAAGAAAATGTTCTAGATAGTTTTTAATTAGCGTTCATTTTATAGCTATTCTTTACACAAAAAGGGTGCATGGAAGTGAAACGGATGGAATGATGACTCAATCCCAAAAAATGCATTAAAGATGATAAGCAGTCATTTATTTTCGATGAATATCTATTTAAGGGAGAGAGAGAGAGTTCTTTTCACTAACAAGCACTAATGAGGAATGTCCTCAAACAAATTTTCTTCAATCAAATCTGATGTGGTGCTAAAACTTTTTGGAAATGTCTTCTAATATGCAAAATCAATCATGAAGATGTCTCTTTATTGTTTGTGTCTGAATAATAATTAATTCAAAACATCACTTTTCCTGCTAATTATCCTTTTGTATCAAGGAAACTCAAACAAGCATAAGCAGGTTGCGTACAAACAATACACCCTCTTGTTGTGATCAAAAACAAGAAGAAAAAGAAAAGAAAAGAAAGAAAATCAAGAATTTCACACAAAAAGAGATGTTGAAGAAAAATGACCTCAACAAAAACAAAATGAACAGATTCATAGACTTCTGATGTCCTTCACCAGAGTTTCTTGCTCAGTCAAAAAGGAGAGAAAAACAGTGCATTGGTTTCAAACTCCCAACAGCAGAAAAACTCAAAAAATAATGAAGAAGGCTACAAAACCTAAACATCAAGGTATTTGTTCCTCATAAGGAATGATGTCAAAGTTGAATGGGAAGAATCATTGACTCACAGAGAGGCTCAGCAAGTGAAATACAGAGGCTAGACCCTGAAAAAAGCAATTCTGGAAAGGTTTTTTGACAAAAGAGGGATGGCGCTCTGGTGTAAAGGGGAACCAAGCATTATAGCGCTCTGTCTAAGACACCCAGGGAGCGTTGGCGCTCTGTTAACACAGCCACAGGGGCGCCAAGCTTGAAAAGATCATGAAAATGTCTGAAAATCCAAAATTTCAGTCTAATTTTAGCAATCCAGCTAAGTGTGATGGGGTAGGGAGTCAATCAGCTCATGAAATCAATCAAAAAGAGTGAACTAGGTATGAAAACAATCAAGGGGTAAGACAAGGTCTATGAGGAGAAATCAAAACCAAAAATTTTCGATTCAAGGCTCCCCAGTGGAGTCGTCAGTTTCTGTTGAAGGAAAATCTCCCTGCGAACAAGTAGATCTCCTCTTGAGAGCTAGACTCTTAACTCTTAAGACAGAAGACGCTTAACGTGGACACTGACTTCCTTTCAGATCTATACAAACTAATGCATGAGGAGAAAGGAGAAAAGAAGTACCTTTTACCAACGTTTGTCCCTGCACGCTCTGAGTTGAGCTCCAATCTTTCACTCCTCGATGAGCCCTGTAGACAAACAATAGTACAACCACTTCCTACTCTGTTGATATTATCTTGAAATAGATCTATCTATCATAGACAATTTCAAGTGAGATTAAACACAAATTAGAAAGAAACAAGCCAAGTGTGTCATATTAATGAGAACAATGACAGAAGTAGCTTACAATCGTAGATGTGAATGTGACAGCTTCGTCAAGTCCCCTTTGTCTAACCCTTGCTTAAAAGATCCACGATCTGGACGACATCAACTTTACTGATTACTTTCCTCCAGTTCACTGTGTTTTTCCTATGAGATCATAGGTTTCATGCTTGCAATTCTTCCCCCTTTCCACCATGATAGAGCCTGTTTATATAGGTTTAGAGAGGCTTAACCTCTTGAGGTATCTTTAGGGTAAGTTGAGGATTTCCCTCCTTGAACCAAGGATCTCCTCCTAAGATCATGACTGAACCAGGAATTCGAATGCAACTGCCTTCCAAGATTAAAAGATCCTCCCCTTATTCTCCTCAACAGATCAATTACTTCCCAGATTAGACAACGCTCCCTCAAAAGGGGCATCAGGGTGCTATAGCGCTCCCTAGTAGGCTCAAGGGAGGCACCAGTGCTCTAAAAATCTATAGTGCTCCCTCAGAAGGGTTGTTTGGTGCTATAACGCTCCCTAGCACCTTATAGGGGAGCGTCAGCGCTCCTAAGGGTGATGTAGGGGAGCGCTCCCTTCTAAAACCTTAGTTTGAAAGCTCCTTTCAAGTGGAAAGAGATACCTGACTTCAGTTAACCATCCATCTTCCTCCAAATCAGGTGTTTGAGGTACTCTAAGTGTCTCCTTAGTGTCAGCATCATGGCAGTATGCTTTGCTTGACATTTGAGACACTTGTGAACAACGTGCGACACTTGCGACAGTTGTGAGCAACATGCGACAGTTGTGAGCAACATGTGACACTTGCGACACTTATCAAAGCGAGTAATGTTGATGTGTAACAAGTTTATTAACAACTAGTCACCAAGAGAGAAACTATGTATCGCATGCACAACAACAAATCTAGAAGTCTTCCTTTTGATAAATAACTCTTTGTCATTGGAGTGTTCCTCAAAAGAACAATTTTCCCTAAATAATGAGTACCTATAGATATTTATGAACCATGCAATGTTCCCATGAGTTCATGGACGACCATCGATATATAACAGCTTTTTCTTATTAAATTTTTTAGTGGCATAACCATTCATCAACATACTATACATGGAAATGTTATGTTTATATTTAAAAATATTCAAGTAATAAAACCAACTATAAAGAGGACCACAAAATTTCATAAGTGTTACTGATTGTTTGGGAGGAATGGATGCATGTGAAAGGATAAAAAAACCCAATATTTGCAACATCTATTTTATACTTGGAAATCATATATAACTATTACCATAAAAAGAGAATTTGGTTCCAACATCAGGCATAGGCATGGAAGGTAGAAAAGCACCATACAAAGATTGGCTGAAAAATGTTTCATATTTACTTTGCATATGGATAGGAAGAGAGAAGTCATCACTACTTTTCAACATTTGAACAGACTTTGGTGTGTACTTGGACATTTTTTCTCCCAGCTCATACAACTTTTTGGATCTCCTAGTAGAGATGCTTTGGGTAGTATTGATATCATACTTTGGCTCACTAGAACTCTTCATTGACTCAACAGAAGGAGACAAGTTGGTCAATTTAGGATGAAAATTGGTTGATCTGACTTCCAACCTTTTTGAAAAGGAGCAGATGGAAATGTTCCTACGTGTATTTTCTACATCACCAATTGGATTCTTGACCACAGTGGGAGGTATTAGATCGTCAACTTTTGGTAGTCAATCATTAATATAGTGAGACAATGTGACATGTCGAGGGTTCTCCTTCAACCCTTTGCATTTTTAACAACCAAATACTATTGGGGTGTTATAAAATAGATCCAATTCATGATGTAATACCATTTACCTAGGTTTGTTGTTGAAAGATGGAATCTTACAATTAGCAAGATAAAACAACTATCTATTTTCATCAAACATCTTCCTGCATAATTTTTCTCCTGATAATAACTTGCAAAATATTGGGATAGGTGGAATATATTGTGCATCCAAACTCAATCATGAATCATGATCTTGCAAAATTCAATGAACAATTATTCAAATGCACGTGCATACATAACATAAATTCAATCAAATGAATGAATTTTAAATCAAATCTAGACTTACTGCAAACAATAGGGGAGAACTTAAAGAACTTGCAACGATATGGAATGAGCTAAAATCTGAAGAATTGGTCATTTAATAGTGTAACCTTTTTTTCCCGCATTTGAGCCAAACCCATCATCAATACGTGGATAAATTCTTAAAATAAATCTTGGGAAGCATAGAAAAATCAAACTTCCAACAAAATTCTGAATGGTTTTTAAAATTTATCAGTGTGCTTAATTATTTTTGGATGCATCGGTGCATTTGTATATACAAAATGCACTAGTGTGCTAAAGTATGAGAGGCATCGAAGAGTGACCTCTATCCTTGCCTCCACAAAGAAAAATCTCCACAAATTTTCAATTGTGAAGGTTTTCATTTGTATTGTGTTAATTAAATTGTTTGTTAGTGTGTTTTTACCTAAAAAGTGCATCAGTGCGCTTTGAATTGTATAGTGCACTGAAAAAGTAAGTTACAGAAAAAAACAACGTGTGTGTTCATCATCAATGCACCGAAATATATAGCGAAAAAATGAGTGGGAATTTCATTTTTCTAAATGTATGTGTTTATAAATGAGAACCCTAATCATTATTTCATTCTTTTTCCAAATTTTAAAGGGGAGATTTGTGCAAGAGAGATTTACCAGCAAAAACTTTGGAGTGAATAGATTTTTTTGAAGAGCGAAATGTGTAAGGGATCACGGTAGGTCACATACAAATCTATAGAGGAGAAATTTTAGGTATGTGATTTCATTCTATTGATCATCTCAATCTTTCCCCTATTTGATTCAAACAATTTTAAATGCATTTAAAAACAAGGGTTTCATAGTTACCTTTAGTATTGGAAGTCATAGCTTTCTTGTTGTTTCTTTTGGTTTCCCTCTCTATATTTCACTAAGAGATTTTTTTTAATAAATAGATTTTTATAGGGTTTATTTACTTGTATATGGGGTATTTTATATACATTGCAATGGGACCACTCATTGCATTGGATCCCAAACCCTGTCACTATCAGTTTTCCTTAAAACAACGCTTTCGCAGTTAGTAGTGAGCATTGTATAGGAAAAGTGCATTGGTGCGCATTTCCCATCAACAACACGATTGAATTTAAAATGTAAATAACATTTTTTTTAATACCAAAAGCATCATATTTTAAATTTTTCCACGGGTTCGGTGATGTGAAATAAACCATAATGATGCATTGATGCTTCTATTAATTTATAGAACATCTCATGAATATAACAATTTGTAAACAAAACGTTCTCATTTTCGTAATAGCACGGTAATCATATACAGGTGCGTATACATGTTTTTAACGTTTCAATGTGTACTATCTTATTATATGCACCGAAATCTTATTTTGTAAAAAGTATTTTAGAATTTATAGATCTCATGATTCTTGACCATTTTTTTAATAGAAAATAGTCGATAGAAGTTCAAGGAAAACAACTTATTGTGGCTAGTGCGATGGTAGCTCATCCCAACAAGAGAACAAGACAAGTTCTTTAATTTTTACTAAAAAATTAATATATTTGAATTATCTATAGGTTTAAATTAATGATGTATATTGGTTAAGGCATGTCATGCAAAGAAAAAACTTGAAGAAACTCTATAAGATTGTTTCCAATCTGAATGCCAAAGACTGTAAAATATTTATGGAAATGTTGCAATGAAAAGAATTAGGTGGATCAAAAGGAAATCGACATGAATTTTTTCTTTGACTTTTTACTAAAAATGAATTTCTTAACATTAATCACTAACATGTTTTAAACACTTAATTCCACATTTTTTTAATGTTTTGCAAGGACCGATAACGAGGTAATGGAATGTCGTCATAAGAAGATAAAAATTATGAAGGATATAAATGATGATGTTTTGGTCCTCAGTTCATCTAGAGTGGTTCTAGAAGTTAACAAGAGGGAATTTTTTTTACAAAACTATGAGAGATATAGTGGAAAAAATGTATAGACATACTTTCCACTACAATACAAAAATCAACCCAATAACTCCAAGAATCAGGGCACATATAAACTATAGGAAGTGTTTCTAGAGCAATGGTCAACGAGACCAATGAGACTTGTCATAGAAAAAACTTACAAAGAAAAAGGATCATTTAAAAAGTATTATTACTAAACATGTTTTTCTATAATATGTCCCAAAAATAGTCCATTGGATGTAGCTTGGGTGGTTGGGAGGAATAATTGTTACCCTCCCCACCAAGGTTCAAATCCTTGGAATGGCATGTTTGTGCTCTTAATGGGACTATATGATGCTCTTGTTGTTGAGCCCCCAATATTCTAAAAATGCTCGGCCACCCCATGTTCTCTCACAGATTTCAAGGAGGTTTTCCATGGATGTAGTGAGTATCGTTATCCAGTGTCATGAACAACATGTAAAAAAAATAAAATGTCCCAAAAATTATCAAATTATTATTTTTTCTATATTTACTTTCATGTCAATTTAAAAAAATTATTGTGTTTTTAATTTTTCAGGAATATTATGAAAATTCCAAGGGACAAACAAGGGGAATACCAATACATGTTGATAGGATATCCAAAAAGTGTACAAGGAGATGGTAAAATAAATGAACATAATCGCATCACAAGAGGATCCATCCCAACAACAACATGCATTAGAGGTATGTAATCATTGATTTACTCTTTGATGTACATCTAACTTAATTATCGCACTAAATAATAATTTTCAATTGTTTTGTTGTAGAAAAGGAAAAAATAGAACCCATTATGCACATAGGAAAGGACAGCAACCAAAAAAAGGGTTGATCGCAAAGTATGTAAATGCTTACGTTTCCGGACTTACTTAAGATTTCATATTTTTTGTGATCTTTATATTCAAATAATTAATTTACACTTTTCCATGGATGTCTTCTAATAGGTGTTAACATATAAAGAAGATTCAATCGAATAATTGATCAACATTGGGTTAAGTATGGGTTGTGAGTATATGTTGAAGTATCAAGGTTTAATTGAACAATTTGTAAGTAACTATGTTGTTTAACTTCCCTTGTTTTATAATTAATGAAAAAACAAAAAACATTTTTATTAAGTATATTGACTATGCTTTGTTATGGTGTATTAAACATGGAGGAAACAAAGTATGGAGTGTAGCCAACAAACCAAATTTTGAGAGATGGCATGCAACATGGCTCTGAAATAATGTGTATTGTTTATGAAATAGTTGTAGATATGGTATGTTTTTTTATTTATGCAATCATGTATATTCTACTGTATAAATGTAGATATACTTATTACATTTTATTTCTATGTTTGTAGATGGAACATGAAGAGGCGAAACATCAAAAAAGCTCGATCAAGAAAACAATAGGTTAAATAACCAAAATACAGTATCACCTACAAGTGATGAATAAATGAGGCATGCACGCAGGTAGCTACAAGTTGTATGTTTTGGAATATTTGTCTATAAAAATCAAGGATTTTGTTTAATGTACTCAACATATTGTCCCAATTGCATGAGGAAATGTTACGAATAAGTGCAACAATTACATATTGGTTGCATTTTGATTATTTTGGACCTTTATGTTGTCTCGTTTTGTATGACAATGTGTCTCTTATTCATATATAATAAAATGTGTTTCTTATTTTATATCATTATCGAATGTTGTCAAATGTTGCATTGTTAATTAATTATTGTTGGATTACTAAGAGGGGGAGTGAATCGGTAATAGAGAAATTTAATCATTTTTAACCATATAATCCAAGTGTTATATCAATATAGCATTATCATCCAATAACTGCAAAGTAAATAAGCAATGAACAAATGAACAATCATACACATACACAGTACACCAGTGTTTTACGTGGAAACCCAAAGCAGTAGAAAACCAAGGAATGTTTTTTCTTATATGTCTTGAATAATTGCATTCATTGGAAGCACCAAATTACTTTGTTTTCCAGCCACAACTGGAAGGAGACTCCAACCCCCTAATTTCTTAGGCTACAACCTGAGGGAAACTCCAACTCCCCAATTCTTTGGCTACACCCAGAAGGAGGCTACAACCCCCTATGTTCTCCAGCTACAACCGGAAGGTGGCTACAACGACATGTCCTTGCCCCATCCAACCACCCTCATGTAGAAGTAGAAAGATGAAACCATTGTCACACTATCACTGTAAGATATACTGATGTAAACTTGTACCAATAAACTTGTAATCAACATGTACCATAAAAAAGTGCATCAACCATGCACCAACTTGTGCCTCAACCTATAATAAACTTGTACCATAAACAAGTGCATCAAGCATGCACCAAACCTGTACAAAACATGTACCATGAACAAGTGCATCAACCATGCACCAAACCTGTACAAATAACCTGTACA